>PVLA01013442.1:0-36846 GCA_004027455.1 Hydrochoerus hydrochaeris
GTTAGCAAATCTTGGAAATTGGATGCAGTCACATGGCCACCTTTGTATCGAGACAGGGATGAGTCCCCTCCTCCTGCTCCCTGTCTTTTCACTGCCTTGTGCCCTCTTTGCACACGCCGCCTGCCCTCCCTGCTCCTGGACAACCACTGACCTATATCCTGCCACAGTGGCTCTGCCCTGAACTTCCCGTAGCTGCTTGGCAGCTTTCACCAGTACCACGCGCTTCAGTTTCACCCAGGTTCCCGCGCTATCTAGCCTCAGTTATCCTTTCCTGCCTCCGAGCACGTTCCATTGCATGGCCCTCCCACAGCTTGTTTATCCACTTACCAGTTGTTGGACATCTGGATGGTTTCCAGTTTCTGGCGCTTATAAATAATGCTGCTGTGAATACTTATGTCGGGACCATCGTGTGGACATATGTTTTCATTTCTCTTGGGTAAACACCCGGAAGTGAAATTGCAGGATCCTATGACAGATGCATGTTTAACTATATAAGAAGTCACCAGATGCTTTCTTGCAGAGGTTGGCCCGTGTTGCATTGCCCTAGTGTTCTTCCCCAAGGTAGTGTATAGCATTGAAACTTTATGATTTGATTCATGTTGCCTGTGCACATGCAGCTAGCTATTTATTTATTTGTCTTTTTGAGACAGGGTTTTGCTACCCAGTTCAGGCTGGCCTTGGGCTCACTTTGTATCCTACTCTGGTCTTAAACTTGCAACAATCCTTGTTAAGGTTGATATACTGTGTCAACTTGAGAAAGTTTAGCTAAGAGACTCAGCAGGGAGCAGAGATCCTTAGGTTGTAAGCATCCTGTGCAAGAGGAGGGCATAAGAGATTTTGTGAGTGCTAAATCTGTCCTGGGGGACAGGAGTGGGTAAGGGGGATGGCCTTCATATAATATAGGGGAGGAGAAGAGGCTGATTCTCCCCGCTTTTTGCTCTGGCTGCTTTTACTGGCTGCTGCCTTGAACTGTTGCCCCTGTGCCATGCCACTCTGCCTAGGAGCCTGCTGATTATGGACTGAAACTTCCAAAAACAGTGAGCTAAATAAACCTTTCCTTCCTTCATTTTGGGTGTCAAGTATTTTGTCCCATGAATGAGAGAAAAGTAATGAAGACAATCCTCTTGCTTCAGCCTCCTGAGTGCTGAGATTACAGGAGTCTGCCACTATGCCCCACTAGTTTGTTCTTTTAAATGTGACATCTTCCCGTGATGGATACCCAACAGACCCTCCCCCACTCCTCTCCCATGAATGAGCACGCAGATTTCCCTCACAGTGATAAAGACTCACTTCTGACTGCCCTTTTGTGAGGTCAGAAGGACCATGGTCCCTTGGTAGACACCCAGGAGTGGGGCTCCTGGGTTCAAGGACATGCATGCATAGAAGCTTAGCTTATTAGTTGGTTACATCCTGAGAGACCCATCATAAGTTGAAACATTGAGAATGTTCTTAGCACACCTATCCCACCAAACATCCTAGCTCAGTGCCATAGCATGCTGCTGTAAGATGTCACCTCCCCTCTGATCCCAGGCCTGACTGGGAGCTGTCCAGCATCATGAAAGACAATCTTACTGCTGACTGCTAGCCTGGAGTTCCCATGAACTCTATTGCTTTTGCAACATCATATGACAGCAAAATTCTAACCTGAACCACTGCAAACTGAGGATTGTGTGTACTTAAATCAAATAAGGAGTGGTCTGCTACTTTCTCTTGATGACAAATGCTTACCTTTGATATACTTATACCTTTACCTTTGATATACATTGAACAGTTCTTCACCTTTAGATTAGTCCTTCTGACATTTTATTTATTTATTTATTTATTTATTTGGTACCAGGGATCTAACTCATGACCTTGCGCTTACCAGGCAAGTGCTTGAGCCATGAGCTAAATCCCCAAGCCCTTCTGATGTTTTAAAACTCAACTCTCCATCATAAAAATGACGTCTGTTATTACCTCATGTCCCACTCATGTTGTGTAGTGACCAGCTGCAGCTCTAGATGTTCCTGAGGGGAAGGGCAGTGAGAGGAGGAGAAAATAAAGAAGAGACAAAAGCTGGGGTCAGGGGAGCCCTGTCTCCTGATGGGAGGGAAGGACCTGCTCAGCCACTGCAGCCTGTTTATTTATACACTCAGAAGGAAGAGATCAAGTTCAACCCTGCTGCCCGGCAACTTGTCTGCCTGGCTGGCCTGGGCCTCTTGCCTCCTTGGAGCTGGAACAGCTTGTTCATGTGGCTTGTTTTAAGCTCTCTGTGTCTGGCCTTTTGCTTTTAGGTGTTAACACCCCATGGTGTTAAGTACCTGTTTTACACCCACTGGATGATGGAGAAGCCGAGGCCCCAGCACAGCAAGTGACTCTGAGGTGACACATCCCAGTGAGTGACATCTGGGATCAGACCCAGTCTGCCTCCGGCATCTGCATCCTCTCCCTACTCTTGTCATGTTTCTCCATAGAGGGTTCTGGAAGCAGAAATATCTGTGTGTAGCGCTTTAAATCAGCAATCTTACACTGTCTTCCTGAAAGTCCTAAGCGCTAGTTCCTGTCAGGAGAGGTGATGGAATGGAGGATCCGAAAAGATAAAGTAGTAAAACCAGATCTTTCTAGTCCCACCCTCTTTTGACCATTAAGTTAGTCACCCTTCCCTACCCAAGAGGATCAGTCACAGGACCCTGGCAGGTGCCAAATCTGTACGAGCTGCAGTCCTTTTACGGAATGGTGTAGCTATGCACATCTGAAGTGTACTTTACACACCTCTCGATAACTTATAAATACCTGATGTGATGTTAATCTATGTAAATAGGTGTTACACTGTGTGTGCGTTTTTGGTGCTGGGGATCAAACCTAGGGCCCTGTGTGCTGTGCAGTCTGCTGCTGAGCTACACCCATATTTGTAACAAGTTTTTTACAGGTGTTTCCTGACAGCAGAGCTAAGAGAGCAGTCGGTACGCGTTTGGGACAGATGATCTTCTTTCCAATTATTTTGAACTCGGGATTGGTTGAATCTGAGGATGGGGACAGGAGAGCACCGGAGACTGGGATTGCCATCTTTCCCCTCAGCACCCGGAGAAGACGGGGTACTCATGCTTGACTTTCACTTCACCCCCACGTAGAAAGCGGACCCTTATTATTCAGCCATTCTGTCTTTTCAAAGTTACCAACTCCATAAAAACGAAGGTGACTCCTGCACAGACCATCTTGAGGGTTTTGTGGGCCTTTTCCTCTCAGGTATTGTCCTGTACACATGTGTCCTTTGCCTGGTCTCCTGGATGTCCGGGTTTCCACATTTTTGTACTTTTGGGGGAGCACCTTGACTGTTCAACATGGTCCTCAGCTTGGTGCTGAAGTTCTGTCTGGGACAGGAGGGCGAGCGGGAGGGTGGGCAGAAGGAAAAAGGGTCAAGCTGCACGGTGAATGTGCTCCAGTCCCCCAGCGTGAGTGAATTTATTATGGGTTTCAAACACTTCCAAAAACAAAGAACAGAGAGACTGCTGTGGCCAGCAGAGACACACACGTTAGGCAGGCTTTGTTCAGACAGCGATGGTGCCTTCCACTGTGAGTACAATGTGAATAAATAATAGTATCTGTTAAGTGAAGTATTTTGCAACGAAAATACTCATGCAATGTGTATTTGATCAGTTGAAAAAAACACAGTGGCTTGCAGAAACCTAACTCTGCATTTCTTTGCTGTTCCTGCATAAGTTTTCTAACTCACCTGCTGTGCCCCAAGCCCTGGCCTTGTCAGCTGATGACTGCAGCAGGCTCCTGGGTCATCTCCCAGCCTCACCACCCCCAGCTCCTCATCTGTACCCCTCACCCAGGAGCCAGGGTGATGATACCATCGCAGGTAGGATTCCTCCCTTGTTCCTCACTCCTCAGGGCCTCTCAATGCACTGAATTCCCTTAGCACAGCCCAAAAACACTCTAAACATTTGCCTCTCATCTCACTCTGTTGACTACAGGGGGAGACCAGAGTCAGTCTCTCCTCCTCTCTGCTCAGCAACCAACACAGAAGACTTCTGTGACCCCAAAGTTTGTGGAGATTTCTGCTCACCAGCAGGGAAACAGCTAATTCTGTGGCAGACGTAGGCTGGGTGTCCTGGCACCCAGTTTGGTTCTGACGCCCAGGCAGTGCCTGCTACCTGGAAACAGCATCTGATTCCACATAGTGAGGGCTCAGTCCCCAAGGGTATCCCTACTTCCCACTGAGGCAGCTGCCAGTCACAAGCTTCAGGCTGTTTTACCTGTCCTTCTGACTGGCTGGCCATACATCATAGGACCCTTCCTAGGTCCTGTTAATTTGTTTGAATAGCTTACAGGCCTCCGGGGAACAAGTGTAAAGGATACTTTAAAGGATACACACAGATAAGCAGCCAGATGAGACATACTGGCTGAGAGTGGGGAGGATCCCGAGCTCAGGGGCATCTGTCCTGGGGTGCACCCCTTTCCAGTACAGGGATGTATTCCTGGTGGCCTGTCTGGGCACCTCCACGTGTCCAGCTACCTGCAAGCTCTGTGTACTCAGTCTTTTGGGGTTTTATTGCAATTCATTATTTTAGCATGATTAATCAAATCATTAGTCACTGGGGACCGATTTTTCCTGCAAGAGCTCAGCTCCATGCAATCCCAGACCTCCCTGGGGTGCAGGTCCCTGGATCCCCTGGCAGCCAGCCCTCCCCATCTGGTTTTCTAGGGACTTGATAAAAACAAAAACGAAGCAATACAAAACGAAAAACCAAAGAAGCCCACCTTGTTGGTATCCATTCTGAGCCAGCCGTGGTAGCAGCTTGTAATCCCAACTTCCAGAAAGGTCAGGCAGGAGGATCACCAGTTTGAATTCAGCCAGGGTAATTTAGAGACTGAGGGAGATGCTGTCTCGAAAAAAATAAAATAAATAAAAAGCCAAGGATGTAGCTCAGTGCACAAGCTCTGTATTCAATCCCCGGTGCTGCTAAAATAGATGAAAAAAGCATATATCATACATTCAGGGGTGTTGGCAAGGGCTTGTAAAGAGCAAAGCCTGACCTTTACCTTTCTGCCATGAAGCTCTTCTGAGGCTGATCCAGAAGCCAAGGCCAAAGGGCCAGATGTTTTAATGAAGGTGCTCTGACTGCTCTAGTCATGCGGGGAAGAGCAGGGTTATTGAAGCTGGGTTTAGGGACCAAGGACAGAGATACAATGTATCCTAATATTGTTGCCAGGCAGAGTCCAACCAGCAATATTTTCCCCGGTTTTACTGAGCTGTCCAATGAGCCGGTCAGGACAGTTGGTGAAGGAGAAAGCCTAAGGTTTATTCTGCGGTGGAAAGAAGAAGAAGAAACGGAAAAGAAGTGCAAAAGGAGTGGGTGGGGAGGAAGGAGAGCTTTGGAGGAACCAAGAAGATTCATCCACTGAGCCATAGGGACCATGCAGGAGCCGGAGGGCAGTGGCACAGTGGCTCGCTGCTGTCCTCTTGTGTCCCCTTTGACAGTGGACCCAGGGGGTCCTGCTAGATCTATTGCTTTGGACTGGCAGCGGGTGCTGGGCTCTGCTTCCTCTCATGTCAGGAGATGGATGTGAGGTGCTGGGGCCTGTGCCCGTTCGTGTGTCAGGAGATTGGACCAGGGCAGGGCTCGGCCCGATCCCGTGAGCTCCTGCTCTGTGCCCAGGGTCACGCAGGCTTTTCCCTTGGCAGGTTGTGCCCCGCCCAGGAGTCCTGTCTTTGCTGCAGGTTCCCTCAGCTCACTCCGGGAGCTCCGGACTTGCCTGTGTCTCCGTGACAGAGAGCTCAGCTCCTAGCTGGCTTCTTTTCTTTTCATCCTAGGAGTCTTTGGTCACAGGCTGCCCCCCCACCCCCATATCCTCCCCGACTGTAGCAGGGTCTGGGGGATGGATGTCCTTGCTGGAGTTACTTTCGCTTCCGGCTCCCTCTGTCCTTCCTGACCTTCTGCAGTTATTCCGCGCCCCCTCCCTTACCAGCATTCTGCATTCTAAAGGGAAGCCAGCCTGCAGGGCTAACTGGTAAAGCATCTTTAGATTGCCAGGACCAGGACATGGGGGACTTCTGTGACACCTCTCCTCAGCCTTTCCTTTTGCTTGTGCAAATTGTTGTGAGATCTAATTTGCAGAAAAAGAATCCATCTGTTTTAAGCCGGCACAGGATCTAAGCCTGGGAGAAAAGAGATGCACAAGGAGACCCTGCTCGGCGCATAGCCTTCCTGCCCCTATTGCCTTCTTCCCCTCCCAGGAGAAGCCCTGTGTGGCCAGGAAGGCACTTTGGAGATGTCGCTTCCTGCATCTGCCTCAACGCCGGCCCTCACGTAACCCCTATTCCGTCTGCTAGCTCGTGGCTCCCAGTTATTTGCCTTGAGAAGTGAGCAGCACAGATCTCATTCCCGTACTGTCTCGGCTCCGCTCAAACCACCTCCCCCTGAAAATCTCGTTGACATCCCCCGGGGAAATGAGTGTGTTTGCTGTTACCACATCACAGAGCAACCATCACGCTCTGCACTTATTCTGTGGCTTTATGTTCTGGAAATTCCCCCAAGGATCAAGTATATTTTCAGTTTAAAAACTACTATTCTGCTCCCCAAACCTGTTTTTCCCACTCTAGTAAACGGCAGGTCCAGGTTCGTCTTGGCAGATCAGGCTGGCTCCACTGCCTCTCCTACCACAGCTCCCACCCTCCGCTCCCTGCTCACACAGCTGCAGCCACACCGGCCTCTTCACTGATCTTCAGATACACGGAACAGGCTCCTGCCCCAGGGCCTTTGCACTTGTTATACTGGCTGCTTTGGCTGCTGATCTGCTAACATAGAGCCGGCTCCTTTCTTTAAATAGTCTCTTTAGCCCTCTTCTGTGAGCATCCTGTTTAAAATAACATTGCCACACTCCTGTCCCCAACCCAGTGCTCCCTACCCTTCATTCCTGCTGCTTCCACACTTACTTTCTTTTCTTTTTTCTTTCTTTTGGTACCGGGGATCGAACTCATGACTTTGCACTTGCCAGGCAGGTGTTTATGCCACTGAGCGAAATCCCCAGCTTTCTTTCTTTCTTTTTTCTTCCTTCCTTCCTTCCTTCCTTCCTTCCTTCCTTCCTTCCTCTTTCCCTTCCCTTCCCTTTCCTTTCTTTCCTTTCCTGACTTTGTTACCAGGATAAGCACAGGCTGCCCACCACTCCAGGGCCAGTACCCTGGAGACAAGAGTTGAGAGAACGCAGGTTTGTTCAGTCAGCCCTGAAGAGGCTGGAGAAGCTGCCCTCAAAGCTCTAACAGGGGGAGCGGGGTAAGGTGGAGCAGGGCCTTGCAGGGTGAGAAGAAGAGCAGGGCCACAAGGCTATGTGCCCAGGGGTGTCTTTGTCGCTGTGACATGTGCCTCCTTTTCCTTCTCCGAAACATGGCGGTGGACCTCGCCCTCCTGGGGCTGGTTCCCGTGCTTCCCCGATGGACACAGTTGTAGAACTGGAGACGCAGGAGGGGCGTTACGAAGGCCATGGGGTGCTCTGGCTCCCGTCAGATTGAGCAGTTAACGTCTGCACCGTTGAGGCGGGGCTGCTCTCTAGAATCTATAATGTTGGGCAAAAAAGGGAGGGGACCTCGGCCTTGCAAGAGGATTAGGGAGGGGAAGGGCAGAAAGAGTCACTCTGCTGATGACACCAGTGAGTAGCCCTGTCAAGGAGTGGCCCTGTCACGGCTTGCATCGCCACCTGACAACCTAACTCTTTATTCTTTGTTTTCACAATTTCTCTTCAGAAGGCATGTCGGCTTGGGCTTGACCAGCACAGACCTTTCTGTCTGTTTAATTCACCGCATCCGCCTGCGTCTCCTGCAGTGCCTGAATGATGTTAGCAGCCGGTATCAGCTGAGTAAATAAACCCTGGGGAAGGTGCCGTGCTCGGTCAGCTTGAAAAAATGTTGCCACAGAAAAATAAACGAGTGAAATCTTCGTGAACACTCAGCACATCTGAGAGTTTGTGAGCCACATTCACACATAGCACTTTACAGAGAACCAGGAAAATAATAATGGCAGTGAGCACCCATGTTTATCCTTGTAACGATGGTAGGAGGGCAAATGTGGGCCCATTTTACAGATGAGGAAGCAATGATTTGTTCAAGGCAAGGGCTTGTGTTCAGCAGAGACTCCAGCAGCTAAGTACTCAGCCGCTACGTGTGGGTTGATGGCAAAGATGTAATAGCAAGAAACAATGGACAGGGATCTTCCTGGGGGAGAAACAAGACTGAGATAGACACAGGACAGAATGTCGGTTGGATGTTATTTCTGGGGTGCAGCTTAGTGATTACAATCCAAGACAGAGGCCCCTGGGGACACTGACCTCTTACTGTAGAGACCAGAGTGACCGAGATGGTTAGTGGGAATGTGGCTCAGAGAAGGGGCTGTGGGAGGTGGGTGGGGTTGAGAGGTCTACGGGACCCAGGGTGGTGGGAGAATGAACCATTCTGGAGATCCACAGTTAGCTGTGATAAACCACTCAGCAGTGCACAGGCTGTTGTTGGCAAGAACATTCTGGACACTAGAGATTTTCATGATGAAATATCACGGGAGTCTAGAACCTCCACGAAGGCCCGACATAGCAGGACCTAGAATATTGGCAGCGAGTAAATATTTAGAGTGTTTTCAGATGTCATCAAGGAAGGTCTGTTCAGACTGGAATATTTCTGGGGGTGTGTAGCTCAGTGGTAGAGCATTCGCCAAGTAAGCAGAAGCCCTGGCTTCAATCCCCAGTGCCACCTTGAGGAGGGTTGGTGGAAGGATTTGAGGTGCTTGCCAGAGATAGAACATGAAGGTGCCCATCTGGGATTATGGTGGCCACAGTGGGTGGTTTGGGGGGAACCTAGGGTATGGTCTGGGGTGGGATACTCAGGAAATTGGGAGCTTTCACTTGCAGCATCTGGGAGACTACAGGCTGGTGGCTGAGTGCTTTTGAAACATAGAATTCGGCTAGGATGGAACATGCTGAGATTATGTATTGTGGTTCCAACAGGACACTTTGGGGAAGGACAGAGAAGAGCCCAGAGAAGTGAGGAGGGCATGGTGGGAGATGGGAAGGAGGTAAATCCACCCAGCTTTTATTGTGTAGACTTTGTCTGTTTCTGCTTCTGGGTTTTGTGAGTTTTGATTGTTTTATGGATCCATGAGACATATCGAGAGACTCGGGTGTAGACGCCAGGCCGGTTGGGTTGTCCGCATGGGAAGTCTCCCCAGGAGATGATGCCATGGAGTGTGTTGTTGCAGACCAATGGGCCCCCAGAGTCACCCTGAGTGGGAGAGAGAGAGAGAGAGATGGGGTCTTTGTCGGGGCTAAATAAGGGCAGAGATGGAGGGAGAGATGTGCAGAAAGGGAGAGTCAGATAGATGGAGAGTTGGAAAGGCAGAGAACAGAGACAGCAAGGAACAAGAAAGGTAAACTGCAGAGAGAAACAGGAAAAGAACAGAACAGCAGAGATGGATCCAGAGATGAGGGGCCTGACCTTCATGTCTCTATTTTCTTCCATTCTTCAATCTCATTGAAAATAGTGACAATTTATACCCATCTTGGTTTCTGGGAACCGAATCTCAGCTTGTACCCCCAGTGCCCCACCAGCTGGCCCTGTTCCGACTTAATGGCTCCTTTGTGCCATCTAGCTGTTGAGTCAATGCACTGCGTGTGGACTGTGTTGAATACACATCCTATTCACCTCTCCCTGGCCCAAGCAGACATCACTAATCGAGCATAGCACATGGCATTCTCTCAAAATCGTGCTTTTTCCCACTGAACCAAAATACAGAAGCCTTCATTATGGGATTGTTCACTGTGCTCGTAGCATACATTTCCTTTACTTTAGTAAATAGCCTCCTGAGTTTTCCACTTGGGGAATGACTCCTGCCCCTCTCAATCTATGCAGCGGTCCCCCACTGTGGTTTCCATAGTCCCAGCATCCATTGTGGGTCTCAGAGAGTCCCACAGCTGAGGCCAGAGTGATGGTTCGGTATGCATGTCTCAGATCAGGCTAAGGAGAATCACGTCCAAGACATTGCGTAAATCCTTAGAAAAGAGATGTTCTTTCTTTCCAGTAGCATTGCTTACAGGACGGGGTAAGCTTATTGGGCTGTTGATAAAGAGCCTGGTTGACAATGAAGCCCAAATAGAGGAGAAAAAATACAGATACAAAGAGACAACGTTCCTAAAACGTTATCTGTACACCTGGATCCCTCTGCACCTGAAACCATCACCTCTGGATTTTCAATAACAAAAACCAGGGTTATTGTTGCTGTGTTTTACTTTGGACAGTTGGAGTTGGGTTTCCATCACTTGTAACCCAACCTTCAGGCATCTTGACACAGAGATGTGGGCAGCCGCTCTGTCAAAGCTGGAGCTCAAGAGGAATTCTATTTGCCATCCCTGGAACTTGCTTTCTGGTCTTCATAGTTTTCTGCAAGGGGACAACACCACCTCCCCATGGATTGGTTCCCTCCAAGACCGGGAGCAAATCCTTCCCCCTCACAGCTGCCCCACTGCCACTCTGGCTTCCTGTCCTGACGGAGAAAGCCCGCAACATCTGGTCTCACCTCGCAGGAGTCTTTGCCCCCCTCTTTGGTGCCAGCGCACAGCATGTTGGCAGTGATCTTGCCCGGATAGACCTGGCGGCACTCCTCATCTGAGCGTAACGGGATGTTCGCACACTGCAGGGTTTTGGGGTAACTCACTGTGGAGCAGAGAGAAGTTTGAGGACGTCTGCCCTGGGTGGGGTGTGGGGTGGAGGCTAAGAGATCAGACAGTGACAAGGGAGAGAGGGAAAGAGATGGGATGTGTAACTGGGAAAGTGATGGAAGAGCCGGGAAGGATGGAGACAGCAGTGGAGGGAGAGGGAGGCGAAAGGTGGAGTGGAGGAGGTGGGCTGGGAGGTGAGAAAGCTGGGGGGCGGAGCCAGAAGAAACCAGAAGACACTGGTGGCGAGAGGTGGGGAGCTGGAGGCAGGGAGCGAGGGCCCCAAAGGCACGGAAAGATAGGGAGAGAGAGGGGTGCTGAGGGGATGCGAAGGCCCTTGCTGCTGGGCTACTCATGTGGGCGCAATTCACACGCAGGATACACTTATTTATATCCATTGCGCTACTAAATATACACTTGTTAACATGTTAAATTATTTGGTACTATATATTTATAGTTTAAATGTATTATAATTTATAATTTATGTAGTGTCTTTATATATCATAAGCACCATATATAATATTCTTGTATAATTTATTTAAACCCATGATTTATAATTTAGAAGACAATTTATATGACTTGTAATTATATATTCCTATGCATTACTATTAATAGACATTGGGTAGCGTGTTTCTGTCTGTATATATCCATAAACATGTATGTATTTATGGATGGCATACGTGTCCCTTTGCATACGCCTACGTCTGTGTCCCCCGAGGCTCCTCCTCCCCGCTTTCCTCCCACTTCACGACCCCTCTCTACGAGGCCCCGGCACCGGTGTGAGCTCATCACATACCCTGCGGGCTGGTGGTGGTGCCCCAGCCCGACACCCGGCAGCAGGTACCGGGGGGCAGGCGGTCACTGCGGGAAAGGGGCAGGGTGCGGATGTGGCCTGTCAGCTGGACCGGGGTCGCCAGCTCCAGCAGCATGATGTCGTTGTCGTGGTTCAGGTGGGTGGGGCTGACCTGGTAGTCGGGGTGGGGGACAGAGCGGACCACCGCCCTCACCTGCTCGTGGGTCTCCACGCGCCCCAGGACATGCTTGCCTAGGTGGACCGTGTACCCGCTGCGGGGCAGGAAGGAGGTGGTTAGGGGAGAGCGAAGCCTGTCTCCATCTCGATCCGCCCTGGCTCTTCCCCTTCCCAGCCGAAGGTCTAACCTCTTCCCCTCTCCAAGGGCCTCCTCGCCAAACACATCTCTCATCCCACCCTCAACGCCAGTCCCATCAGATCTGCAGCCTTTTCCCATGTCCCCTGTGTGTCCCCCTCAAGGCCCATGCTTGACCCCATGCCCAAAGCAGCCCTAACTCAAGCCTCCTCCTAGGTCCGGTTCTACCCTACCCAGTGCCCGGTCCCATTCATCCCTACCCCACGCCCCAGACCCTACGTACACTTTCATGCAGTGTGCAGCAGTGAGGACCCATTTCGGGTGGACCAGGACTCCGCCACAGAGGAGCCGCCCCCTCACCAGCAGGGCTGTTTGCCAGGGCTGGGAATGGGGGAGGCAGGTGTAACCACCAGGTAGAAACCCACTGGTCCCATTGGTGCCATTCAGAATCTTGGGATACTCCCTAGAGATGCCTGGTGAAGAAGAGAAACTGTTAGAGAATCAGGTCCAGGGTGAGGAGGAGGCTGGAGTTGTCGTCCCTGTATTGGGGGAAAGAGTCACACTATGGGTCTGGGTGACAAGAAGCCAGTGATTCATTTGGTGGCCTCTGGGAGTTGCCACTTTATATCCAGTGGAGAGAATCAGGAAAAACGATTTTTTCTTTCCTACAGGTGTGCCAAACCCTGCAATGTGGATTGTGAGAGGAGTTCATGGGATGAAGACATTTGTGACAGGAAACAGAAGCCTGACTTCCTCCTGCATGTTCTATGTAATTCCATCATAGAAACAGACTTCAGAAGGCAGAAGTGAGACAGATCTGTATATCCACTTGGTAGCATCCATCCATCCATCCATCCATCCATCCATCCATCCATTCATCCATTCATTTATCGACCCATCCATTTATCTGCCCATCCATCCATCCATCCATCCATCCATCCATCCATCCATCCATTTATCCATCCATTCATTTATCCATTCATCCATCTACCCATCCATTTATCTGCCCATCCATCCATCCATCCATCCATCCATCCAACCATGTTTACTTTTGCCTCTTTGGCGCTAAATAACACCCAAAGGTCAACCACTCCCAAATTCATATCTCCAATCCTGAATTCTTTTTTCCACTTGGAAATTCACACCCTGTCAACTTGAATGCCTTCCATATAGCTTCAAATCTTGTGTCTCTAACTCATTTTTTCTCAACCCAAACTACTTTCAGTGTCTCCACCTAGGTGCTGAGCTAGGAATAATCTTTGCTTCCCCCTTTTTCCTATTCACTCACGATCAATGACTCCTGTTCATTTTAGCTGCTATGTGTCCAGTTTGCTCCTGCTCCATGCCACCATCTTGGCCCATGTCCTGTCTTCCCAGTCTGAATGATTGGAATGATTGCAACAGCAATCTAAATGCTTTCACTTTTATGTCCCTTGAGTCCAGGTTTCTCAAAGCAGCCTAAGGAATCTTTGAATGAGGCAGTTAGACAACACGTTTGCCAGACTTGACTTCTTTTGAAACAAAACCCACGCAAGTCTTTCTGAAGTTTGCATGACCCTGCATCACCTGGCAGCCTCTGTCTACCTCCCCTACCTCTGGCTCACTCTGTTCCAGGCTTACTCACCTGCTCTCAAACATACCAAAACTGGGCGTGTTGGTTCATGCCTGTGATCCTAACACTTTGGAGGCTGAGGCAGGCAGATTGCTGCAAATCTGAGGCCAGCCTGGGCTACCCAGTGAATTCAAGGCCAGCCTGAACTGCATAGTGAAACCCCGTCTCAAAAACAAGAATAAAAACAATGACAACAACAGAAAAAACATACCAGGTCCTTGGACTTCTTGCTCTTTGCTGTTCTGTAGGGTTAGCTGCTAGCTATACAGTACTCTTTAATTTTTAAATTAGCTAGAATAATGTTAAATTAAAAACAGAACTTCAGTGATGCTGGTCACATTTCAAATGCTCACGTGTCCTAAGTGCCCAGTGGCTGCCACACCTGGCAGTGCAGACAGAGACATGTGAAGGTCCTAGTGCATGTCACCCTGAATCTAAAGTCACATATCTGGGCCCTCCTTGATGACAGCTCAGCTCAAATGTCCCCCCTTCTTCATCACCTGGTCTGTGTTGCCCCCTTCCCTGGATCCCAGCTACACCTTATAACACCTCCAACCGACTTGCATCAGCACAGTGATCACTATTACTTGTTCTCCTTAACACAGCCTCCCCACCCTGACTGTACACTCCGGACAATGGGCTCCCTGATGACTTAACTCAGAATCACATTGCTAGCACCTAGCTCAGTGCCTGGCACACACTAGGTGCTCAATAAGCCATGTGTATCCCGGATACCACACTTGGCATTGCCAGCATAACAGTGGAACACAAAATCTAGTCTTGAATTGGCTGATTTCTTACCATGCAGCCTTGTACAAGTTACCAGCCTCAGTTTTCCCAGCTGTCAAATGAGAAGAGTACACTGGCCCCTCAGCATTCATGGGGAACTGGTTCTGGCCCAGATACCAAAATCCAGAGATGCTTGATCTCCTTATACACAGTGGTGAAGTACTTACATATCACCCACACAACCCTCCCTGTGGGTTAAATCGTCTCCAGATGACTTACAGTACTTAATAAAATGCAAAATGTGATGCACATAGTTGTCCTACTGTGCTGTTTAAGGAATCAGGACAAGACAAATCTGCAGGTTCAGTGTGGCTGCAGTGTCCTTCTGAATGTTTTTGGCCCACAGTTGGCTGAACCCAAGGTAGGAGAACTTTGGGTGCAGAGGGCTGAGTTCATCATGAGTGGGCGGTCGCAGGACTCAGTAAGACCCTGATTCTCAAACCTGCCCTGCAGCAGCTGGCAGGGGCCTGGCTTTCTGCAAGAGCAAAGTCCTTACTGGTGATTTAGCTGGAAATCAATCTGAGGTCCCTTCTCCCAGGAGAACTTCCTCACCCACAGCTGAACATTGCAACTGATCCCACAGCTTTTAAAAACCTGGAGTGAGAATCATGGAGCAGGGGTGGTGATCATTTTAGAGATGGAGGGTAGGTGACTCTGAACAGCAAAGTCAGAGATTGAGCCGCACTGTCCAGTCTTCGAGCATAAATGTCTCATGGTAACACCAGTCATCTGTGAGTACTGCCCCTCTGATCCTCACCGAGCTCACTGTTAAAAGCAGGAGAAAGCAGAAGCTGTTGGCAGGCAGCCGGGCACTGACAAAGTCGAAGCACTTGGAGTGGCTGCTTTAGCGAGGTCAAAGAGGTCAATATCCACAATTTCAAGGGACTCAACCCAATCAACATATTGTTTGTTTACATTGTACAGCCCCCATCTATCTTCTATCTATCTATCTATCTATCTATCACCTAGCTCAGCATCTTTCTATTTAATTTTTGCAGTACTAGGGGTTGAACCCAGGGCCTTCATACTGAGCTACATCAGGCCTTTTGTTTCTGTTTTTACTTTGAGACAGGATCTTGCTAAATTGCTCAATTGCCTGGTTTGTGTTATCCTTCTGCCTCAGCCTCGCAGAATGTTAGGCTCACAGGTCTGCACCACACCTGGTGAATAACTTCACTTTTTAATGAGCTTTTGTTTCAGTTTTTTCAAAAAAGAGCTGAGTTTAAGAAGCTCATTAAGCCACCATTTATGAGCCCAGTTTGCAGATCCATAAACCCAGGATCCGGACAGGGTGCGTACATAACCTGGATTACCGCCCTGACCCAGCCCGGCCCATGTGTGTGTGGCAGGACCTTCTGCCTGCCGGTCTTGGGCTTTCCAGCTTGAAACTGGGGTACAGTGGACCTACCTCATCGTTGCGGAGGATCCCACAAGATGAAGCATGTGGGGCTCCTAATCCTGGGGTGTGGTACCCAGAGGGAGGATGAGTGTGAGTCCTGGGAGTGTCGCCAAGGCAGAGAAGCCAACCCCACCCACAGGCGAGAAAGGCCTGGGTGCCAAGCACCCGCGGAACCCCTCCTCCGGCCCTCGGTCTCACCAGCCAAGTCCTGGGGATCTCTGCGGGCTGAGCACCAGCACTGCCTCTCAGCGCCTGGCGTGGCCCTCGTCGTACTTTACAGTGGTAATTAACTGTTAGCTAATTATCTGAGTAATTGTTTGAATAATGTATGCATCCCTCCCAGCTAGGCGCTGGGTGCTGAGGGCAGGGACAGTGTCTCCCTGCGCGCCCGCCCGCGCCTGTAGTTCCCGGAGCAGCGCAGCGCGCCCGGGGCTCAGCGGCTGTTCTCGGAATGAGCGCTGGCACGCGGCATGCACCGGGTGTGCACAGAACTTGCCTGCAGAGGCGGGGAGGAGGGCTTCACGGCGAGGAAAACACAACTCTTGGGGCGGGGGGGGGGCGCAAATCCTGGGTAAGGGTCATCCCCAGGACTCAGGGAGGAAAACCGAGAAGGTCCTGGGATGGAACCCTAGGGTCCAAGCTCCGTGTCCCCCTTTCCCCAGGCACAGTGGTCCTTGGTGGTAACCACGCAGAGGTCGGTCAACAGTTTATGGAAGGAAACTTTGTAGGCACAAGGGGGCTAAGTCCCTGGCTCAAAAGTCACGTCAGTCCTCGTGTCCCTCTCTGAGCCCCTGACCCCGGGGTAAGTGAGACAGGAGAGGGGATGCTGCGGGGGTGTCGCTGGACCTGAAGTGGGGGCACCTTGGAGCTGGGTCATCCTTAGGGTCAGAGGGCAAGGACTGGGGTCACTGAGCTGACCCCAAGCGGAAAACCAGGTCATGCAGGGACAGGAGGAAGCTCCTGGGTCGTCCGTGGCGCTGCTGCCTTGCAGAGTGGGTGGGGGCGGAGCTCGGGGACCCACACCCCCTCGCCTGGCCTGACCCTCTTCCCACCTCGATGGTGAGTGGCCACCGCGCCTCCACCCCCATGCATACCTACCTCCTGACAGGGCCACGGTCAGGCAGGCGACAGCAGTGGCCAGGGGCCACATGGCAGCTCCGGGGCGGGGGACAGGGTGGGCAGGACCTGGGAGAATGTGAAGGGTTGTGTTGGGCCGTGACTCCAGAACCCCCAGGTCTGAAATTGCGGCTCTTGTGGGTTCCAGTCTTCAGCCTCCCCTTGTGCTGGCTTCTCGTGGAAACCCTAACCCTAGAATCGGCCCCACCCTTAACTCCATTCTTGGGGAGGGGTCCCAGCATGCACCCCATCCCCAGGCTCCTGCTGGCTGCCCCTAGCCCAAGGAGGCTAAGCGCTCCTCCTCTTCCCTCCTGGAAAGGGGTGCACCATGCATGCTCTGCTTCTGGGCTCCCTATATTCTCCAGTTAGGACCCCATTGCCCCTTTCCGGGGACCTTGGATCTCCCCCCTAAATTTCTGATCACTCTGCATCCTGCATCCCCTTCCGTCTCTGCAGGTCTCTCTTCCTGTGCCTCTCATGCCTTGGGGATTCCCAGTCCTCCCTAAGCCCCCTCTAGCCTCTCCAACCCCTTCCCCTTCTCTTCCTCTCCCCCCTCCCCCTCCCAAACTCGGCCCTCCCGGCGACCCTACCTGAGTGAGGGGTCCTGGGCGGCACACAACCTGGCAACCAGCTGCTTACTGCTTCAGCCTCGACCCATGGCTTTTAACCCCTCAATGCCCTCCCCCAGCGCGCCCAGCATTTCCCGGTGGCTGGCTCCCCCTCTCCACCCCCAATGGCTCAGCAGGCCGTCCACAGGCACCCCCCAGTCTGGGCTCGGCCCTCAGCACTAGCTGGGGGTGGAGCTACTAGGAGGTGCTGGGACCCAGATCTGGCACCGCCCAAGCCAGTGTTGAACCGGTGTTGAACTTTCCGGGCACCAGGACCCAACCAAGGGGAAGGGGAAAACCCATTTCCGTCAGAAACCCCTTGGCCAGTCCCAACTTCAATTTATTTCCATCTCGTGTCCCCCCCTCCCCTCTTCGAAGTATGCATAATGCATACTCTACACACAGGAGCTCCTGGAGGGCGATTCCAGGGTCCACTTCCTAAACTACCTCCCGTCCTTTTTCCTCTGAAATTCACAGAGATGCCCACATGTATTCCCCCTCCCCCCAGCCATCAGGCCAAGAAGGGAACGAGCTCCGTGGTGCAGAGAGGGACTGCTGGCCTTACTCTTGCAGGGAACAGGGGTTGGGTTCCCGGGTCCCTTAGGAACGCAGTCCGCAGGGAAGAGAGTCCTTGGGCTGGGGTGGTGGTAGGAAGAGGAAGGAGGAAGGGGTGGTGTTGGGGGAATGAGTAGGCACTTCTGGAACTGTGGCTGGGTGGGGTTCCTGCTTAATCCCAGGAGGTGGAGGGGGTAGGATTAAGGATTAAGAGGCACCGAGGTGGGGTCAGCATCTGGAAGGAGGCCACAGATGGGGACCCGATGAAATTTGGAAGAAGAGTGTGAGGGATGTCGTCATGAAAACAAGGGGCAGAGGTGGACGGGCCGAGAGTTCACAGCGCAAGTGGTGAGGTCCACATTGGCGGGTTAGGGCCTGCAGGCTGGGTTCAAATCTAGTGCTAAAAGATGCTTTTTGGAAAGGGTCTACCTGTAAGTCTCCAACATACATAGAATGAACATGTCCAAGATTTTATTTTGACTCATTCATAAATGTCTAACCAGTAAGAGGGGACAAACAGCAACACACCGGAAGGCGATCAGGAATACTGCAATGAATTTAGAGATCTGTCCAAGTGCTTTGTCACGCACAGGGAGAAGCCAAGTAACTGTCCTTCCACCTGACAAAATACCCCTGTGTGGTTTTGAATGAGAATTATTTGCCTTGCTATCAGCTGTCTACCATTTAAAAGTTGTCCATTATTTCAAAAACAGTAGGTCAAAAGAGGCAGAGACTCTAGAAAAATCCGAGAGGGCCCCTCCTCCTCACCCCATTTTCCACGAAGGCCTCTGCTGGGTGGATTTCAGTCATTCCCTGGGAAGAGAAGCTTGGTTTTCACGGGAGTTGAGTGCAGATTGTGGTTAGGGTCACAGCGGGTTGGCGCAGGAAATGCAGTGATTTGGGGGAGGGGAGGTGTAGGGTTCCAGATGGCTGTGGAGCTGACTTGGGGAGAGTGTTGGGTGGTAGATGGGAGACATGGGGACAGGGTCATTGATGGGGTCCTATTAGGCTGGGCTGGGTTGGAGACAAGATGAGGCATCAAATGGGGGTGACGCTGAGAGGGAGTCCATGGGGGCTGGCATGACAAGGGCTGGATATGAGCCTGAGTGTGAGGAGAGGCTTAGGGCACCGACTGGATTCCTCTCAAGGCGACAGAAGCTACTGTCCCTCCCCGTGGGTCCCCACCGCCTTGCAGGGTAGAGCCCAGGGCAGGCACCAAGCTCATCCTTTTGAGTGGAGCTGGTGCAGGTGGGGTAGCCTGAGGGAGGAAGCAGGGTGAAGCGAGGTGATGGGCTCGTGCGGGCACTTGGGGGACCTGTGCCCTCTGGTGACCTGGACTTGGGCTTCCAGAAAGGCTTTCTCACCTGGGAAGGGCTGGGGCCCGCTGGGGTGGCTGGCTCCAGCATTTGCTGTGGGGTGAGGGCCAGGTCAGTGCTGCTGTTGGGGGTTATGACTGTCGAGAGTCTGGTTGGCTCCTACGCCATGAGCTCAGGGTGCCTTCCGCCCCCTCACTTGATTAACCGGGTGGCAAGAAGCCCAAGGCTGAAAGTCACCCAGGAACTGCACCAAAGCCAAGAAAAGGGCTAGAAAAGGCGGTGGTGCTGTGCATGGTTCAGAGCTCAGACTCTGGAGCTCGGGGTGCCAGCCCCCGGGTGTAGTGGTCACCCTGAGCCTCAGTGTCCCCGTCTGTAAAGGGGCTTTATCCATGGCACCCAACTCACAGAGAAAGGGCCAAGGAACTGATACCCGAAGGTGCTTAGAGAGAGCCAGGCGTGCACCGAGGGCCACAGAGGCGTTTGTTGGAGAAGCCAAATTGGAGATGGAGGCAGCCAAGGTGCCAGGCCCCACCCTCACTTGGCTTCAAAATGGGATTCTTTGTTAAGCAGAAACTGGAAGTTCTGGTTGGAAGTGCGGGCTGGGACCAGAAAGCTGGCCCCACACCCAGGCCTGAGGAGGCCCCCCAACTGTAAACATGAAGGGAGGGGGAGATGCAGAAAACACGACGGCGGGGAGGAAAGGCAGAGATGGGAAGGCTGGGCGGCAGGGAGAGGACAGCCAGGGTGCAGATGGAGGCCGAAGCAGGGACGCACAGAGGCAGAGCGGCTGCACCATCCAGGTGGGAACCAGGCTCCCGGAGGGATGGATGCTGCAGACTCTTCTCCAGAGCTGGGTTAGCTGGCTCCCCTTATGCAGCAATGACACCCCACTCTTCACCCTTCAGGGTGGCAGAAATGAAGAAGGTTGGTTTGTCACCCACCTGCACCTGTGCCCATACCCTCTCCCTCCTCTCCCGTCTCCACAGATGAGATCCCCCATTAAGCTGCTGCCCACCCAAGGGTGTCCAGCCAGCCACTTCTGCTCGCCAGAATCATCAACTGCTTCGTCCTCCTACGAGTGACCCATGAGCACCCAACCATGCTACGATTTCTCCCAGCTTTCTTTAAAAGAACAATCATTGAAAACAACCACACCATTTTCTCTGGACCTGTCCACTCTCCTTCTGCTCCTGGCGCACTTCCCGCTTCCTTTGTTCCTTTTTCTAAAACATGGGCTGCATCTCCCCGCCTGCAACTCCTCTCCTCCCACCCTCTCTGTACCTCTTCTATGGCTCCACCAAATGTACCCCTGCTGAGGGCATGGGGGTGAAGCGGGGGAGCAGCTCCATGTCGCTGAATCCGAGGACTGGCCCCTCATCAGTCCTCTTACTTGGTTAGCAGTGGCGTTTACAAGAGGATCGGTACCTGTTCCTTCTCAGGGTTTCTTTCCCGTCTTCTGGGACAACCCTCACAACTCACCGACTGCTCCTCATCCATGCCTGGAACTGGTTTCTCCTCATCTCCCCAGTTTCTACATAGTGGAGCACCCCAAGGCTTGATCCTTGGACCTCTTTTCTCTACGCTCGCTCCCTCCCTTGGTGATCTCATTGGTGCCGTGGCTTTAAATACCATCTGTATGCTGATGACTCCCATATTTAATGTCTCCAGCCAGACCTTGCTTTTGAACTTTCGATTTACCATCCAACTGCCTACTCAACACAGTAATGTTCATACCAAATTCCTGCTCTCCACCCCTTTCACCTTCCAGATGTGCTCCGCTTATGCTGTTTATCCTCCATCCTTCAATTGCTTGGCCAAAACCCTGGGATCATGCTTAGATGCCTTTTCGTGTAACTCACATGCATTTTGTTACAAACCCCGTTCAGTTCAATCTCCAAAACCAACCCAGAAGGCGACCACTTTTCACTGTCTCGTATGCTTGTCCCTGTGTTCCCTTCTGTCTCAGGTGGGTTATTTCAAGTTTCCAGTCTGGCTCACCATCCGCCTGAGCTAACACAGAAGCAGAGTGATCTTTTAAGATGTAAGCCATGGCTCTCCTTAACACCCCACAGCAGTTCGCACATCACTCAGAATGAAGGTTTTGTTTTCTTGGGGTGTTAGGTCCTGCATCACCAGGCTCCAGTATGGAAGGTCATCATCTCCTCTCTCCTCTCTTCCTTCCGTCTCATGCCAGGCCCATTTGCATCTTGGAGCACTCGTACCTTCCTTTGTCACTACCTAGAGCCTCTTTCTCAGCACCTTCATGGCTCCTCTTGTTCCTGTTGGCTTCTCAATCAACACTTTCTTGTCCTTGTAGTCAGGAGTCCCCAGAATAGGTTCAAGGATTCACTGAAAAGACTCACGAAAAACTGCTGTACTCCTAGTTTTGCTTTATTACAATGAAAGGATACAGATTAAAACTAACAAGGGAAAAACGGTGTATGAACCAAGTCTGGGAGAGACTAGGTGTGATCTCCCTCCCAGCTGTCTCGTCCTGGGAGATTCACGGGAGCAGGCCTTCAACTTCCCAGCAATGAAGTGTCTTTAGAGTACCATCCAGGAAAGCCTGCCTAAGCCTTACTGTCCAGGACTGCTCTTGGGAGCTGGTCATGTAGGCTGAGCTGCCTACCCAAATGGCTCTAGATCCTCCAGAAGCCAAACTAAAACACATCCCCAGCTCCCCACAATTAAGTCACACTTTGGGATGGCCAAAGGCCTCCAAGCAAACAAAAACACTGTTAGCAGGCAGAGTGTCTCAAACACTTAGAGTTTATCTTCCAGAATCTGAGTCAGGGCCAAGGCTTTTTTTGTAATGTGTGGGGTTTGGATAACCCAGGCCTGCTGGGTTGTATAACCACCTCACATAAAATTGCAGCTCTCCTCTGACATTCTCTATCCTCTCGTTTATTTTTACTCTCCTTTCTCATACTTTATGTTGTACTTGTTTGTTTGTTGTCTTCCTTTCCTCTACAAGGTGTGCTCCTGGGGGCAGGGGCAGAGGTGATTCACTGCTGTGTTTCTAGAAAAATATCTAGCACACACAAAGAAGCGACAACTGCTGAATGAACAAGCGAAGTGTGGACACTGTTGAGGGTGTGCGGACAGAGGAACTCTTCTAGACAGAAACTGGGCAGTATTTGGTGACACTGCTTAAAAGCAGGCATTTGGCTCAGTGGTCTCTTTCCATCTGGATATTCCAGAGTCTTTTGGAGGTGCATACATGGTACATGAAGAAGAGATCACCGCACTGTTGCTTGAGTAATGGGGCGAACCTAGGTGTCTATCACTGGGAGACCAGGTCATCCGGCAGGATGGATGGACTCCAGGGTGTGTCTTCTCAGACTTTAATGTGCGTGGGGTCTTGTGGGCATCTTGTGATAATACAGGTTTTGACTTGTTTTGATTTGGGTCCGAGACTCTTTCTTTCTAATCCACTCCAGGGAATTCCCGTGATGCTGCTCCCTGGACCACACTGTGAGAAGCCGGGGAATAACCCAGTGCGGTACTGCTGGGTAGAACTTCCAGAGACGATGCGTGCATACATTCAGCGTCCTGCAGCCGACACGGCAGCCACGAGGCACTATAATTAGTGAGCCCCTGAAATACAGGCTGACTAAGGAGTGGAGCTTTGAAGTGTATCTTATTTTAGCTAATTTTCATTAACACTTAACAACCACACATGACAGATAAAGCTAGTGGCTGCCATATTGGACAGCACATGTCTGTAGGACTCCATGGCGGTCAGAAGCCATAAACGAGGTGGGCAAATAGCTGTGCAGGTAGAGCATTAAAAGAGCACCTGGTGAAATCTGAGCACCTATTTAATGTGTTCTAAACACGTAACTTCCTATGCACCTTATCCCACTGGACTTGTAAAATGCTGTTGATTGTATTTGAGCTATTATTTTGCACACCACCGAGAAGGAGAAAGGAGCTGCCATTTACCCGTGGCGCGATGCCAAGATGTGATGCCAAGACTTCGGTGCTCGGTTAGTTGTGAGATGCCCCCCAATGTCAGGAGTGTTAAAAATGTGAAAGGAACGTGTTATGTACATGTTCCAACTCCACATACTGCAAACACGTACTGGTAAAAATATGAAAATTATAAAAAATGGTACTCAACCATCCTAGCTGGATTGGCAAGTTGGAAACTGGATTAATCTTTAACATAGATGATCTACGTTTATTTAGCCCTATAGAAAGATGCAGGCAGACAGGTATAGAATGGGCTGTACAGAGCTCTTTGCACTGAGGTACAACC
Organism: Hydrochoerus hydrochaeris; assembly: GCA_004027455.1. Taxonomy (NCBI): domain Eukaryota; kingdom Metazoa; phylum Chordata; class Mammalia; order Rodentia; family Hydrochaeridae; genus Hydrochoerus; species Hydrochoerus hydrochaeris. The sequence continues at coordinate 23,443 of PVLA01013442.1, forward strand.
TCAGCTGTTTAATTTTCTTTTCTTTTCTTTTCTTTCTTTCTTTCTTTCTTTCTTTCTTTCTTTCTTTCTTTCTTTCTTTTTTTTGAGAAAGAGTCTTGCTGAATTTCTAAATGGACCAGGCTGGGCTTGAATATGGGATCGCCCTGCCTCAGCCTCCCAGAGTGCTGTGATTATAAGTGAACTCTACCATCCCAGCTTGGGTTGTGTCATCTCTTCAGGGCCCAGAGGTACCCGCATAGGCTCCTTCTTTTGCCTCCTTTCCCCACAGGGCCTGTACGACTGCCACTTGTGAGAGTCACACTGTGGTGTCTGTGTCCTTGACACAGCGGGTGTGAGCTCCACAAACTCAGGCATGTTCAACATACAGTGAGAAAGTTATCAGCCAGTGTCCTTGATAAATACATGTGCAACATTCTCAACAAAACACCAAAACACTGGAGTCAACAGCATATTAAAAGGATCAGCCAGGCATGGTGGAGCATATCTATAATTCCAGCACTCAGGAGGCTGAGGCAGGAGGATAATTGCAAGCTCAAGGCCAGCCTGGGCTAAACAGTGAATTCAAGGCCAGTCAGACTACACAAAAGACTCTGTTTCAAAAGAAGCAAAAAGAAAGAGAGAGAGAGAAAAGAGGTCATATCACCCAATCAAAGTGAGATTTATCCCTGGAGACTAAGGATGGCTCAATATGGACAAATCCACCATGCGATACACCATCTAAAGAAAAAGGGTGAAGCAAAGATGATCATTTCAATAAACACAAGAAACCACCCAACAAAATACAACATTCTTTCACCACAGGGACTCAATATGTTAGGTGCAGAAGGAATGTATCTCACCATAATAAAATCTGTCTGTGATAAGCTAACACACTCCATGGTGAAAAGGTCAAAGCTTTTCCTCTAAGAACACTCAGTCTCACGGCTTCTGCTGAACAAGTAGAAGCCCTAGGCAGAGAAATTACTAGCAGGACAAAGAAATAAAGGACATTCAAATGGGAAATAAAGATGTAAAATGGCCTCTGCTGACCTCACACTTGCAATTCTCCTGACTCAGCCTCCCCAGTGCTGAGAGTATGGGCTTTCACCACCATGCCTGGGTCTTGACACAATCTAATGTGTAGAAAATCCTGAGGCGTCCACCCAAAAAATCATGAGAACTAGTAAATGGACTCAGTAAAATTTCAGGATATGAAATTAATACACAAAAATCAATTGTTTCTAGACACTAGCAACAAAGTATCAGAAAGAAAATAAGAATAAAAATTCACTTATAATAGCACTAGAAATAATACAATACCTAGGAATAAATTTATGCAAACAGGTAAAAGATTTATACACAAAACTACAGAACTGTTTTTGGATTGAATCAAGGGCTTTCACACTGAGGTATATAGCCCATCTGTTTTTAAATTTTTATTTTAAGATAAGATCTTGCTAAGCAGCCAAGTTGTCCAGGCTTGGCTTGAACTTGTGATCCTCCTGCGTCAGCCACCCAGAGTTCTGGGATTATAGTTGTGTGCCACCACCTACCCAGCTAAAACATTGAGGGAAGAAATTGAAGGGCCAGGGATATAGCTCAGCAGCATAACACCTGCCTGGCAAGTATCAGGTTCTGAGTTCAAGTCCTGGTACAAAAAAAGGGAAGAAATATGACACAAATAAATGGAAAGATATCCTGTGTTTATGGACCTCAAGACATAACATTATTAAGATATCCATAGCAAGCTGAGTGATTTATAAATCCATGTAATTCCTCTCTAAATTTCAGTAGCATTTTTTCACAGAAATAGAAAAAATAATCCTAAAATGTCTGTGGAAGTACACACATGCACACTCTCTCTCTCTCTCTCTCTCTCTCTCTCTCTCTCTCTCTCACACACACACACACACACACACACACACACACACACACACTGAGAATAGTTAGGGCAATCTTGAGCAAGAAGAACAAAGCTGGGAGCATCCCAGTACCTGATTTTAAACTATACTACACAACTATAGAAATCAAAACAGTGTGCAACACATAGGTCAATGGGACAGAACAGAGTTGCAAAATAAGGTCATGCCTGCATTTTTGATCAAGTTACCTTCTACAAAGACGCCACAAATACACAATGGAGAAAAAGATAATCTCCAACAAATGGTGTTAAGAAAACTGAATGTCCACATGGAGAATAATGCATTTGAAAGCTTTTCTCTCACCATATTAAAAAAAGCCACTCTAAATTCATAAAGGACTTAAACATAAGACCCGAGTCTGTACAACCAGCAGAACGAAGTTTCTTGACATTAGTGTGAACACTCATTTTTTTAATATGAGCTCAAAAGCTCCGGCAACACAAGCCAAAGGTAGACACATAGGATTGTGTTACACTGAAAATGTTTCTGTGCAGCAAGAGAAACAACCAACAAAGTAGGAGACAGCCTACAGAGTGGGAGCAAATATTTGCATACACTTGAAAAGGAGTTATATACAAAGCATATATTATAGGGAATTCAGTTTAACTGTGAGAAATTGAATAGTTCCACTGGGAAAAAAATGGGCAAAGGACTTCAACAATCATCTCTCTCTCTCTCTGTCTCTCTGTCTCTCTCTCTCTCTCTCTCTCTCTCTCTCACACACACACACACACACACACACACACACACACACACACGACAGAGCTGAGCATGGTGGCATACACCTGTAATCCCAGAACTCAGGAGGCTGAGGCAGGAAGGTCACTGTGAATTTGAGGCCACCTTGGGCTACACAGCAAGACCCTGTCTCAAAACAAACAGACAAACAAACAAATGGCTAAGAGGTATCTGAAAAGGTGTGCAAGAGCTGGGAAGCAGGGTGCGTGTCTTCCATCCAAGCTACTTGGGAGGCTGGGCCAGGAAGATCACAAGTTTGAGCTCAGCCCGGGCAATTTAGCAAGGCCCTGTCTCAAAATAAAAACAAACAGGGCTGGGGATGTGGCACAGTGGCAGAGTGCTTGCCTAACATGTAGGAGGTCCTGCTTCCCCAGTACTGAAAAAAAAGTGCTTGGTATCACTTAGCAATCTTCAGGTAAATGTCAATTAAAACCGAGATGAGCTATTGCCTCACACCTGTTAGGACTGGTATGAAGCAGATAACAGAGGACAAGTGTCAGGAAGGACACAAAGAAAAGGGAACCACTGTACACTGTGGGGAGTGGGGGCGGGAATGTAAATAAATGCAGTCTTTGTGGGAAGCCCTAAGGAGGCTCTTTGACAAATTAAAAATAGAGCCACTCCATGATTCAACAGTCCCACCTGTGGCTCTGGATCCAAAGGAAACAAAATCAGTGTCTCCAAGAGATAACCGCATTCTCACGTTGGCTGCTGCGGAAATTACAAGTGTGGGAGCAAGGGTGCATCTGACAGAGGGCGGGCGGACAAAGGACGCTGAGGTGTGTGGTGCGGGGTCCCTCAGCCCTAGGAAGGAGCCAGGGGGTGGTGCATGTCTGGAGCCCCAGAACTCTGGGAGGCTGAGGCAGGAGGACTGCAATTTTGAGGCCAACCTGGACCATTAGAGACTTGGTGAGATCTTGTCTGGAGGGGGAGGAAGATAAAGAGGAGGAGGAGGTGGACAGGAAGAAGAGGAGGAGAAAAGGGAGAAATCTTTTCATTAGTGACAACAGGGGACAGTCCTGAAGGCTGTCCTATTAAGTGGAGTAAGCCAGACACAGGAAGAAATACTGCACATCGCTTATGTTGCACCTGAGAAACCACAGTGCCTCCCAGAACCTGGAGGGCAGTGGGGACCTTTCTTGCTTCTATAGTGACATGGGTCCCACACCCGCTGCCTCAGAGCTCCAATACTGAGGGTCCCTCACAGGACATGAGGCCACACAATCTCCTACGTCCAAACGCTGTCCGAGTACACAAGTTAGGGACAGACACGGACAGTGGGTCACTGTCCTCCTGCAGAGGCATCCAGGGTCACCCTGGTAAGGGTTTAACAGTGACCCTCTAGGGAGTGAAGCTAGCGGCATCCATAGTGTCTGTCAAGGTGTTGGCTGGTTGCTTGGTTTGTTGGAGACAAGGTTTCGCTGTGTAGCCCAGGCTGGCCTCGAGCACACTGTGGATTTACTAACTGAACTGTTAAAATAAAGCATTTAATCGTGAGTTTGAGGAATTTAATTTTTTGTTGTGCCTGGATTTAGCAAGTAGCTCTTAAAACTCCTGAAGATTTGCCAGGAGGTGTTGTATAAGCTCCCGTGAGCCCGCCCTGGTGTGCCTAGGTCTGTCCAGTCCACGTTCAATGGCCTTTTTACTCCTGGGGGCTCTGCTTTACTTTTAAACTGTGTGTTTGGTTTTTGCTCTTCTGTTCACCCTGTGGAACAGTCAGTCTTTTCTTTCTCTTTGTGTGTGTGTGTGTGTGTGTGTGTGTGGTACTGGGGATTGAACCCAGGGTCTTCTCCCTGAGCTATACCCCCAGACAATTTTATTTTGGTACCTGGGATCGAACTCATGACCTAGTGTTTGATGGGCAGGCACTTATGCCGCTGAGCTAAATCCCTGCCAAAAATTTTATTTTGTATTTTATTTTTATTGTGAGACAGGGTCTTGCTGAGTTGCTAAGCTTCCCAGGTTGAGCTTGAACTTGTGATGTTCCTTCTTAAAAATATAATATTTAATTTTTTTATTAGCACTTGTGCAGTAGATAATGGGTATGTTCCTTGTGTGGAGATGGTGCATGTGTATAACACGTCTTTAATTCCTTCTGTTTCCCTTTTCCTCCCTTCCCTCTGTCTCTTGATTCCCTTCCTATTTGAGAAAGATCTATCTCCTACTTCCTATTATCTAGCTTTTATTTGGTTCTTTATTTAAAATCTGTGTTTCTCGCAGAAGAGAAACCATCTGATAGGTAAGCTGGTGTGTTTATTTCACTTAGCATGTTGATCTCAAGGTGCAGCCGTGTTCCTACAGACGACTCCAGTGTGTCATTTTTTACTGCAGAGTAGCACTCTGCTGTGCATAAATACCACATTTTCTTTACCCATTCATCTATCAATGAGCATATGGGTCACGTTCAAGCTTTAGCTGTTATGCTTTGTGCTGCTATAAACGTGGGCAAGCATGGATCACTGTAAGGTGATGAATTTAACTCTTGGGAAGACACCAAGCAGGGGAACAGCTGTGGTCATCATCAAGACATCGAATAATAAAGAGTGCCAGCATTGCATTTTTAAAGTAAGAATAAAACCTCCTGTACTTGGTGGGAATGTAGACTGGTACCCCACTGTTGAAATCACTATTTGGATTCCTCAAAAGGCTAAAACTAGACCCACTTGACCCAACTATCCCACTTGAGACCCTTCTGCCTCAGCTTTCTAGAGCGTTAGCATGCACCACTGTGTCTGCCAGGATCCAGGATCACTTAGGGCAGGGACTCTGCATGACCTGTTCTCAGTTGTCCCTCCAGCTCCGAGGACCACACCAGGGAGGTGCTCAGCAAATATACTGATTGCTGCCTGGAATGTTCCCTGGCCGTGAAAGTATTGATGACAAGGAGATCCCTAACAACAAGTCGGTGCTCACGGGTCCTGCCTGTTTTCCTAGGATGCACGTAACGATGTCCATTGATGTCTCGTTGCTGTGGAGAGGGGGAGTGGGAATGGAGGGTGGAAGGAAAAGAAGAGAGAAGCCTTCCCAAGACTTGGCAGCTTCCCAGGAAACGCCGCAGCTCCTTGCCTGAAGCTCAGCAGAGAGAAGAGAAGGCCCCGGGGGTGGGGGATGGGGGAGGCCTTGGCCCAGGTCCCACCTGCTCCGCACTGGGCATGCACAGAGCTGGTGGCTGGACCCCAGGAGCCACGCCCGGGGCCACCATGATCAAGCCCCTCCAAGGAGCTGAGAGAAAAGGGGAGTGGAGTTTGGGGTTGGAGGCTTTTATTGTTGTTTGTCTGGTTTTCTGAGATGGTAAGAGCTTTGAGAATTGTCTTCTTATGGGTACGATGCCAGGGTAGTGCTTGACCTCCTTCCCTCTGTGCCCAGGGGGGTCCTGAGTAATGACAGTGACATTGTGGGTGGGGGAGAGAAAACCGGAACAGCAGGCCTGGGAAAAGGGGTGGGGCCTGGAGTGAGGGTCAGCATGCAGGGCTGGACCCCTGGGTCTGAGGGAGGAGGGCTGGGGACACACACAGGGCCAAGTGGTGAACAGTGACTAAGGTCATGGACCCTGCATTGTTCTCTGGATCCAGCTCCGGTACTTGCACAGGTTGGTGTAGACCCCTGGGTAGCCAGGCATGGCGCAGCGCTCCATCCCCCAGGACACAAGGCCCTGGAGCTGTCCACCACACACAAGGGGTCCCCCAGAGTCGCCCTGAGGAGGAGAAGGAGGGGGAGAGACAGATGGAGACGCAGGTGTGGAGGGGGGGGACCGGGAGGGGGGAGGAGGGCGGAGACACCACCATTCTTAGCTCCAAGCCAAGCTGGCTGGAGAAGCCTTGAGTCCCCTCTCACTGGGGCCCTGCGAGGGTCCTCTGTCTCCCAGGCCCTGTGCTAGCTTCTGTCCCTGGGATCTCACAGGATTCTCCCCATCTTTGTATCTCTATTCACTTCTCCCCTTCTCTGCCTCTATCAGAGATGCACTCAGTTTTCCAGAGGCCCCAGCACAGGTTTCCAAATTCAGGTCTGGGGATTTAGCTCAGCGGCATAAGCACCTGCTTGCAAGTGCGCAGTTGTGAGTTCGATTACCAAAAACGAACAAACAAACAAAAAAACTAGTACTTAGGTCTCCAAATTCCTCCACTGAGGGTTCCACTCCATGCCCTTGCCATGCGATTCCACCAACCCTAAGGGGTGCTGTTCCCTTAGGACCAGGAACTGAGGCCTAAAGGGCATAAGTCCTAAGGACACAGGGCTGTCATTCTCTCTGTCCCTGGGTTTCCTTTCCCAACCACCTCACCTGCTTTTCCTCACCTGAGCTCCTTTGGTACTAAAGACCCAGCCCCAAACAACCCCTCATCAGCTCCCACCCTGGTCTCACCTGACAAGAGTCCTTTCCGCCCTGAGGGACTCCAGCACAGACCATGCCAGCAGTGATGGCGCCAGGATAGGCCTGCTGGCACTGTTGATCCGAGATGATGTTGATATTCACGCACTGCAGAGCACTGGGGTACCTGGCTGAGAGGGGAGTATCAGGGTTTATGACTCGGATCTGCCTTCCCTTAAGAACCAAGGGTCCAGCCTCCTTCCTCAGACCTGGGGGTCCAGGCCCAGCCCCCTCCCTCAGGCCCTGAGGTCCAGGCCCAGCCCCCTCCCTCAGACCTGAGGGTCCAGGCCCAGCCCCCTCCCTCAGACCTGGGGGTCCAGGCCCAGCCCCCTCCCTCAGGCCCTGAGGTCCAGGCCCAGCCCCCTCCCTCAGGCCCTGAGGTCCAGGCCCCTCCTTCCAGGATTTAGCAGTCTTTACCGACAGGGCTGGATGTGATGCCCCAGCCTGACACATGGCAGGAAGTCCCCTTGCTAGCGCAGGACTGGGCCAGGGGGATGGGCCTCACTGCCCTCCCAATCCGTGCTGGCTGCCTCAGCCGCAGCAGCATGAGGTCGCTGTCGTGGGTCCTGGCGTTGTGGCGGGGGTGTGGCACCTGGCGTTGCACTGGAAGTATCTGCTGGGTGGCCTCCCACCTCCTCAGGTTGTGCTTGCCCAGGGCGACATAAAGGATCCTGGTGCACAACCCCGATAGCAATGCTGCTTACAGTCTGACCTGAGGACACTACCCCCTTCCCCAGGTGATGCTCCCCCCACCCCCATCTGGTCTCCCTCCCCCTCTGCAGGCAGAGCATTCTCTCTGGGCTCTGGCACCTTCTCTTGGGCCCACGCATCCCCTCTGGGCCCAGCCTCATCTGGGGGCCCTTCTCAGGCTGCACTCTGGCTCTTTGCTTAGGTAAAGTGACTGGCTCCAGGCTCCCTGTATTAGGGAGTCAGCTCTGATCTGATGCTACCTTGGGCTGTGGGCCTAGCCATTTTCCACTTTCGACTCTAGGTTAGCATCAGGATTCAAGGGCACCTGTGGAGTACGGCATGATTGCTAGATTCTGAGGGGAGCTTTCTATTTCAGGATGGCTGGGGGCTTTCTGTGCCTTGGGTTTGGGTTTTAGATTCTGGTGTGAGCTTTCAGTTCTCGGGTAGAGTGGAGATTTCACATGAGCAGGACATTGTGGCTTGAACTCATGGGAGCTGGGTACCAGGTGAGCTCATTTCTAGGTTGACCTCTGGGGTCTCGAGGAAGCTTTTACGGTCTGGGTTTTAGACGGTGGCTTGTAATCTGTGACCTGCTTGGGCTCACGGTTCTGAACACAGGCTTGAGCTCTTTTTTCTAGCACAGATTGCTTCAGACTGAATGACACAGGTTACAGTCTGGGCTCTTGATTCTAGACTGGTCTGAACTTTTGACCCTAGGTGGGCTCATGGTTCCAGATGGAGCGCTAGATTATGATGTGAATCCAAGGATCTAGAAAGTAAATTTACCTGGGTTTTCTATTCTAGGGTCTGTGCTGAGCTCCAGTCTCTAGGTTCTAGGCTGAACTTCAGTCCATGGTGCTGGGTCTAATTTATAGGCACTGGATGGGCTGCTCTAGTATGGATTTTGACTTTTGAACCTAGGGTCTGGGTCCTAAGCTCCAAATCTGGGAGGGGCTCTGGGTTCTTAGGTGGCTTCGGTTTATCACCTGAGTTCTGGCACTTAAACTCTGGATTCCAGTCTGGCTTCTGACTTGTCCAGGAGGAGCTGTAGACTAGATCTTGAGTTAAGCCTGGGATCTGGAAGGGGCTGTGGGTTTTGGCTCTAATCTTACCGTCACCTGTTCCAGCTGTAAAATGGTTCTGATTTGCGTCTAGGCTGTATTTTCTGATCTGGAGGCTGAGTTCTAGGTAGTGGTCTGAGTTTCTGAGTGGAGACTATGCCCTGCATTCTATCGCCAGTCTGGGGTGGGCTGCTCCAAGTCTCGGTGTGGAGGGATCTCCAGGTATGTGGTAAACTCTAAACCAGCTTATGGCTTCCTAGGTGATGATTCGTTTTCAGAACCTAAACCAAGCTCAAGATTTATGGGCTGGATTCCACATTCTGAGCAGTATCTTTCACTCTAGCTTCTTCTCTAGATTCCAAACCACGAGCCAGCTATTATGCTGGATTCTACAGGGCTCTGGGTTCTCAGCTGAGCTCTGGGGCTCCACAGAGTCTAGAACCCACATGGCATAAAATGGGGCAGGGGACACTCACGGGCGGGCACAGTGAGCGGCAGTGATGACCCACTGGTCTGACAACAGGACCCCGCCACACAGCAACTGCCGTCCAGCCCCAGCCAGAAGAGCCACCTGCCACGGCTGGGAGTTCTGGATGCAGGTGTAGCCGCCGATTATCTTGTTGTCGTCCTCTGGGCTCTGGGCCATGGCTAGGAGCAGCCAGGGATGGGATGGGGAAAGCAGGTGAGCAAACGCTGTCTGTCCCCACTCCACAGAAGGCCCGTGGACGAGCTCACCTTGCTTCCCGTCTAGCGCTCCTCCCACTCTCCCCACCAGTGTTTCCCCCACAATTGCCCTAAGACAGGCAGGGAGCCTTAGGACGTCTCCCTCAAGTCACCCTCACGGTGTCTAATACCGGGCCCACAGCCACCAGAAGGCTGCCACGAGTACTTTGTGGCCTCACTTCTCAGCGTGCCACGTGCCCCCTGCAGCCCTTCCCCGCCCTGTCTGGGGAGCTCCCGCTCCTCCCCAGCCTCCCCACGCCAGGAGCCCCCCAGGACGCGCGACCCGATCCCGACTTCCTCCTCCCATGGTGCACCACCACCACCCCGCCCAGCTCCCCGCTCCTCACCTTTGTCGTACTTCCTGTATTATTTCTTCCCTGACCCGCTGGAGGAGAGCTCTGAGGTCCTCTGTGCTGATAGGACCCACGCAGGGCCTCGGGGTCTTCCCTGCTTGCTTATTTACCTCCCCGATATCCTGCCATGGCCTCTGTTCCTGACCCCACCACTTCCTACCATCTCCATGACTTGGACCTTCAAGCCTCCAGCCTGCACTACCCCGCCTCCCTCTGCAGGCTGCCCCTGAGCAGCCTCATTCCTAAAGCCCCTCACCAGCTCCTCCCAGGGGCCCATTGCCCCGCGCCCCACTGTTCTCTTACCTCCAGCCAGGACTTGGAGCACAGATAGCAGAAGAAGCATTCTGGGGCTGGCTGGGGCTGCAGGTACAGAGAAACAGCAGAACAGATGGAAGTCACCAGACAACAGGGGTGAGGCACAGACAGCCACTCACGCAGAGACCCGGACCCTCGGGGACATGGGGCTGGAGACTGCCACACAGCGTCTGGAGGGAGGATGCTGGGCAGGCTCAGGTCCCTCTGGCCGGGCTCATGAAGCAGGTAGAGGTGGTGTCACCTCCTAGGCAAGTCAACAAAGCCTTTTATCCCCAGTCTGGGCAGCCGGCCCGGCCCCCCACCGCCCTTCTCCTGATGTCCACTTTTATGGCCTTGTTTCCCTGCCAGGACTCCTGCCTCCCTCGCCTTTCCACCCCTTTCTGGCCAGAGAAGTGGCCACAGTGGTTAACAAGAACCCGCCCTTGGAAGATGCTATAATCTGGAAGGAATCTGGGAAGGATGACCCCGGGGCTGGGAGGAAGGAGAGGGTGCCCTGTTCGGGCGGTGTATTTGGGGGTGGACTGGTGGAATCTGGGTGGGGGCTCAGAGGAAGGAGAGGGAGAGGCTGGAGGATGTAGGGGAAGTAAAACATGAAGGTGCAGAGACGAGGGTGAAGGACATACGGCCCGAGGAGAGGCGTGCTGAGGTGAGGGGAGGTGGAGAAAGAGGGGAAGAGAATGTAGATGGGACATGGAGACATGGGGGAGGGCGGCCCAGAGACACGTGGAGAGGAGGCATGGATGGGTGGGGAGACAGAGGGAGGGAGATGGGGGGAGAGAGAGAGGGAGAGAGGGAGAGGATGCAGCCCCACCACCAAGACGGCAGCAGAGGTGATGAAAGGGGCAGGCAGGGAAGGAACTGGTGATGGATGGGAGGAAGGGGAAGGGACAAGACAGCCAGGTGACCCGGGGGAGGCTCAAGGAGCGATTTGGTTCCAAGGGCAGAGACACAGACAGAGGAGCTGGTTGGTGGGGTGGTCACCACAGAGGTCAGGGCGATGCAGCCCAGGAAGGAGTAGGAGGGAGATGGGCGGGAGGTCCTGGGGGCTGGGTCCTCACAGTCCTGAGAGGTGAGGAGCAGGGGCCTCAGCAGGGGGGAGGAGAGGCAGCTCTGGGAGAGGCATCTCCTAACCTGGGCCCTGCAGCGGGGTGCAGAAGAACGAGGCCCACAGGCTGAGTGAGCACTGCAGACCCAGAAACAGGGCTGCGGAGACCCAGACCCATGGCAGGCCTGGGCTGGATGAGAGGGGAAGAGGTCCAGCCCGCCTGTGGGCGGGCCCTGGGCCTGAGGGCTCCATCCTGATTGGGGGACGGCCTGCTGTCCGCAGCCCCTCCCCCAGCCTCTTCAATTCCCTGATGATTATAATTTGTCCCTGGGCCTTGGCAGCCCCATGCCTGGACCACGCGGTGACTCAGAAGGCTTCCGCCTGCCCTCTGCCTCACCTGCCCTGGGATGCTTCCCAGCTGCTTTCCTCCTAGGCTGTGCCTGCAGCTCCAGGTTTTCTTTGCTCAGGCACCTAAGCCTCGCTGAAAAAAATCCTCTGGGAACACAGGGCTGGATGAAGCGGCATGAGCGAGCTGACTTGTAGTATGGGTCCTGTGTGAATGTGTGAGTGTGTGTAGGGGGTCCTGGGGGTGGATTCCTAGTCCTGCACACTGAACTACATTCCTAGCCTTATTTATTTATATATTTTGAGGAAAGGTCTTGCTATTTTGTTCAGGCTGGACTCAAATTTGAGAAACTCCTGCCTCAGCCTCCCAGACTTCTGGGATTGCAGGTGTGCACTGCCTCACGTGGGGAATTCTGGGTCTCGACATAGCCGTGGTGATCAGAACCCAGACCGAGATGCAGTGACACGGAATTCTGTACCCATGGATGCGCATACACACACAAATAGCCACCTCTACACAGTAAATGTGGGGTGAAACCTGCAGTCCAGGTGACCACATGGCAACCACGTGCGCTTTCTGGTTTGCATATACAAGATGTCCCCTTTGGGGAAGGTAGGGAAGGGCACGTCAGACTCCCTGTCCTGTGTGTGTGACTTCAGGTGAGTCTCCAATTAAAACAAAATGGAATTCTGTTTCCTAGAGAGAACCGAACTCCACGGAAGCCCTGGGGGGCCCAGGGGTGTCCAGGACAGGCTGGTGACACTTCCACAGCCATAGCCGGGCTCCTTGCTCCTCTTTCCCCAGACACTGAATTCCTGGAGTGTCCCGCACCCCTCTCTGCCAGCCTGCAGGACGGGGTCCTCTTAGCTGTGACGTGGGCACTCAACTCACAGCTGAAGGAAAGAATCAATTAACACATGGCCACAGCCCTCGTCTCCTCAAACAGCTGAGGCAGCAGCTCCATGCAGCATCCTGTGCCTGAAGGAGCCCCCAGGCAGGGAAAAAAGGCTCCGACCGAAGTGCCGAAGGTGAACAGGGGTTTGCCAAGGTGGAAGAGGCGAAGGAGAACTTCATAGGAGCTTGGAGCCAGCGTTCAGAGTGCGGGGCAGAGACGGGCCGGGACCAGTGGGGTCCAGAGGCAAGGTGGGGGAGTTCGTGCTGAAGGTGGAGGGAGGGAACAGCCCACGGGGCTCCCCCTGGGGCCTCGGGTCTGGGGCTCCGAAGCTGGGTTGGGACAGTGGTTGGCAGCGTCACCTCAGACACGAGCTTTCTCGCTTCGAGTGCTCCGCACAGCCAGGCGCTGCCTGACGTCTTCTGCTTCATGGCTGCTTGCTGTGTAAAATGCGCGCACGACTAAGACCTTATCCATCCTTGGGGCAGCCAGCGGGACTAAGCGCTGTACCCTCATCCCGCTGCCATCGCTACTGTGCATCTCCCGAAACCTTTTCCACGGTCCCCCTTGAAACTCTGCTGACCCATCACTTCCGCTTCCCTCCTTCCGGACCCCGGGAACCACCATCCTTCTCTACGGACTCTACCTCCAGGTAACCTGTGTGACAGGGATCATAATATTTGTCCTTTCGTGTCTGGCTTATGTTACTTAGCATAATGTCCTCATGATTCACCCAGGCTGCAGCACTTATCCGAGTGTCTTTCCTTTTAAAGGCTGAGTAATATTCCCTGTGTGGACATACCACATTTTGTTTAGCCAGCTAAACTGTTTGTGTGAATGAGCTTGCTCCCTCCCTCTTTGCCTGCCTCTTTCCTATCTACCTTCCTTTTCTTTCCCTTCCTCCTTTCAACCAATATTTATTGTGTACCTACTATGTACCCACCCACCCATCCATCCACCCACCCATCCATCCA
>PVLA01013443.1:0-20102 GCA_004027455.1 Hydrochoerus hydrochaeris
AATTAGCTGTGCTGATCGCCGGGTTTGGGCACCTCATGTATTTGTGAGGAAGCTTAGCCAAAGAGCAGTCAGCTGAGGGACTTATGACCACAGTGCTTCTTGGGGGAATAAATAACCTCATTACAGCTCTGCTTGCTCTGTGTGAGAGAAGGGAGGAAAAGCGGGATCTCCTGGGCAGGCTTTGCATGGGGAAGGCCTCAGCACCCACAACTGCAGTAACAGGCAGGAGGGCTTCCCTCCCTCTCCTCCCCCTTACCAGCTCCTCCTCCTCCTTTCCTCCCCTCCTCCCTCTCTCTTTGTTGGAGACTTGGGTGGAGTCATGAGCTCCTGATGACCCCAGGCCTCACTGGTCCGTGCATACAGATGGGTCCCAGTAGCAGCTGAACTGCGAACTCTTTGCCTGTCCAATGCGTGCACCCCGAATGCTCTTGCAGGCTCTGTGCCCCTGGGAGAGGGTGAGTCCTTCCCTTCCTCAGCTGTCTCTGCGGTGTCACAGCGGCTCTGTGGTGTCTGCTATGTTCCTCCCATCCTGAGGGGGCGCCCTTCATGGCGCCCTTTTCCTGCTGGGCTCCCTGAGGCCTGCAGTGTGTGGATTTTCACAGAAGGACACACTGGTCACCAGCACACAGAAGAGTCTGCAGTGTCTTGTTCTGGTCACTAGCTCCTCAACCTCAGCCTCCAGCCTCATAGCTCAGTGTTCAGCTTTGAACGGAGGGAACGTACCCTGTATATATTATGCTTGCTATTTGTTCTCATCACCTGTGGAGTATTTATTCTACGAATATACCACCGCTTACCTGTCCATTTGGCTCACCTGGGCTGTTCCTAGTTCCTGGTTAATAGTTATCTGTGTACGGCTTTAATAAAAGTTCTTTCAGTGAAGATGAAATATTTAATGGAAGGAACAAACACCTTGCTGCTTGGAGAAATCACTGCTGTGGTGCTGTCCACGTGAAGCCCCCACGTTTTCTATGTAGAGCGCAGCTCACAGGAGTTGGGGAGAGAATGGGGATGAGTGGGCAGATCCTGGGGTGTTCTTGTGAGGAAAGAAGAGCTCTGTAGCTGCCGCAGGGGACCCCACAGGAAGGCCACGTCCAAGAGCACAGAGATGGATGGGGATTGGGCTCAGTGCATGGCGCTGCGTCTTTGTCTGATGGGCTTGAGGGAGCTGTGGATTGTTTTGGAGCTTTGGAGCACGATTATTACTTTTTCTTTAATTTGTTTATGAGGGAAATGAAATGGTCTGTGGTTGATTTGGAGGTCTGGAGGGAAATGACAGGAACCAGGGAGCCAGGGTTCAAGGTGTCCGCACCAGCTCACTGGTGTGTTAGTGAGGCCGCTGGGGAGATGGAAACGGCCTCTGGGAGAAACATGGGGAAGAAACAGCTCGAAAAGGAGGCCTGGACGAGACATCGAGTGTGCCTGTGGCTGTGAGGGCCGGAGCTGGCACAGGATGGGTGCAGGGCAGGGGGTGGTGAATTCAGGGCCAGGAGGGGAGCAAGGAGGCCACCACCCAGTGGCTTCTCCTTCCCCCTGACACTGAGGTGAGGTTGTCAGGCGGCTGAGAGTGACAGGGAGCCCAGTGGAGGAGAACCAAAGAGACAGGCAGAGCACAAAACGGAGCAATGCGCAGAGAAGGACAGGTCCCAGGGGACAGGATTGAGAGCCCAGCACAAATCCAAATGGTTTGCAGACACTGGCTAACAGATCATTAGCTTTCTTTCTAGTCTTTCTAATTTAACATTTGCAGCACTGTTAATGTGAAATGTCCTGGGCCTTTTTAGCCTGTTTACAGTGTGGGTGTAGCTGGGTTTATGCTGTGTTGGTTTTATTGTTCTTTTCAAATAATAGCCCTTAGTTTCTGTGGTCCTGTTTTGGTTGCCAATTTATTATATTTTCCCCTTGTCCCTATTATATATCTTCTTTTACTTTTTATTCTGTGGTTCTTTCTCTAAGTGTGTGCAAGCTTAGCTTGTTAGATTTCAATCCTTCTTCTTTTCTAATATAATATTAAAGGCTATACTTTTAAGTATTTTGATGTTGTAAATATTTATTTTCTGTGTTCTCATCCATTGCAGTCTCCCTTCCCTATGCTCAAATTGTCCTTAATTTGGCCAGTGGGAGAGTCCTGGTCCTTAGGGAGACCTCTTTACTCTCCAATAAACTCTTTACCTTCGGGAATAGACATGGGTTCCACGCTCATCTTTCATCCAAGACATCTTTCCCCAGACCTGATCATCATTTTGTCTTTAACTGGAAAGTTAAGACTACATTTATCTTGGATACCAATGTGTTTGAATTTGGTCCTTTCTCCTTATTTTGCACTTATGTGGCTTTTCTTTTGGGTGCTTTTTTTTTTTTTTGGTGCTTTCCTACATAGTTACCTCCATTTAGCTGAGGTTTTACTATCTGCAGTTTCAGTTTACTTACATGGCCAAACATGGTCGGGAAATATTAAATGGAAGAATTCCATAAATAAGCAATTCCTGTGTTAAGCCACTTGCTATTCTGACTAGTGTGACGAAGCCTAACACTGTCCTGCCCCTTCTCACTTGGGGTGAGAATCTTCCCTTCATCCAAAGGCTGTGGGCTGCTCACCTGCCCGCCAGCCATTCAGAAGCCATCTCACTCGTCAGACCCGCTGGAGACTCCAGTCAGCACTCGGCCTACGGAAATGCATTTCCCATCTCTACTTTCATTAACCCGCAGTGGAGCCTCTCCTCACAGATTTTACAAACCCCCTTCAGGCTCACTTCATTTATCACTTTGGGAAGGCTTCTTGGATTCAGCCCCTTGCAGAAAAACCCAGGTAGCTCTTTCTTAGCTCAGACTCAGAACTGCTGTCTGGCTCCCCTCTATCTTGCTCAAAGATTTAAGAATTCAACCTGCTCTTCTGATGTGTTATGGTTTGTGCCTAGATGTCCATCCAAAGCCTCATGCAGTCATGGGGGTGGGCGTCTAGAGTTTGTGATTGACTGTGGTTCAACGCTGGGATTAAGGGTGTGAGTGCTACACCTTCCCTACTGCAGGCAGCCTGCCTACAAATAAGAGAGGAAAAGGGGCTTTCTCTTTTTTCCTGTCTTGTTGTTTTTGGTAACTTCTGACACCATGAATGGTTGCCTCTCTGCCGTGCCACCCTGACTTGGAGCTGGCTGATTATGGACTAACACCTCCACAAACTGTGAGCTAAGTAAACTGTTTCCCCTTTACCTTTGGCTGTCAAATATTTCATCTCAGCAACAAGAAAAGTAGCTAAGGTGTGATGCTTCATGGCTGCCACACCCCACCAGGCTTTGGGGTTCTCCTCCTAAGGATGTGGGGAGGTTCAGCAAGTGGGAAAAGTTTGGCTGTTTCATCATGGGTGGGCTGTGTCTCAGCCCTGCGGAAGGTGTCGCAGTGTAGTACCCCTAGAGGCGGGACATAGACCCTGAGCTTCCAACCTTGGCAAAGGCCCCGCAGCGAGGCTTCCAGTGGTTTCACAGGGCATGCTCCTCAGAAAACCATGGGGAGGAGAGACAGGTAGTGTCTTCTGGGATGCTGGGTACCTAAGTCTCCTTGGACCCTCATGTGACCTGGAAGAGGAGCCTGAGTAGAAGTGGGGTCTGGGACTGAATTCCTTGTCACCAAGTAGGGCCGTGACTTACAGCAGATTAAAATTTGATTTAGGAATGTGAAATTCCTCCTACACAATGATTAAAATGTCTGTAATTTACTTTTAGTTACTTCAGTATCACAGTGTGATTTAATACGGGCACCGATTAGTTTAAACCACACCCCAGGAGGGGCCTGTTACCAGTAAATCGGGAAATCATCCCCCACGAGTGGACTACAGGTCACCTAATCAGAAAGCTCACATTCTAGAAACAGCTAGAAACTGTTTCTTTTGTTAAAAGTGCCAGGGACTTTGCTAATCAGTACAGTGAGTTAGGAAATGGGTTCTCATTGGTGACATTGATTGTTTATGAAGTAGCATAATGGATGTAGAAAGGGACTCATAATGGCAGCATTGCCTTTCCTGGTGTATTCACTGAGCTCAACACTTTGGAGAAAATGCCCACACTTACAAGGACGAGGTTGAAGAATGCAGCAAGACTTAGCGCGCGCATCATTAGGACGGGCGTGCCGTGCTGGAGGTATAAGACGCCCTCGCACATTTGGGCTGAAGATTCTGCTGTGTGATGCCAGTTAGAAGAACAAGCTGGGTCTGGGAGTGTAGCGCAGCTGTAGAGCACTTGCCTACCATGCATGGGACTCGGGGTTCAATTCCTAGCACTGGAAAAAACCCCTGACTTTTACAATATTAATTTTATTTTGGCAAAATAGCCATATAATGGACAGAGACCTGGGCTTCCATTGGGCTTATAGATCAGATTGCATGGACTACTTCTGCGTTTCTGTTAATGGATACACGTCTAATAAAGCATTGTATGTGAGGCACTGTGTTGGCAGGAGCCTCTAGCATAGCAGAACCAAGTGTGTGTGTGTGTGTGTGTGTGTGTGTGTGTGTGTGTATCCTCATCCCCTGGTGCTATCACAGATACTCAGGACTGTATTTTATAAGGGTTTACAAGACTGTATTTTATAAAGCTGTGATTTATAAGGAACAGAAATTTATTTTCTTGTACTCCTTGAGTTGTGAAGGCCAAAAATGCAGGTGCCAGAAGTTGATACCTGGTGAAAGTCTTCTTGCTGTGTCCTTGTGTGGGAAAAGGAAGAAGGACAAAAGAGACAAATTCCCTCTCTAAGGTCCCTTCTAAGGGGCCAATTTCACTTATAAGAGTGTAGTTCTCATGTGTCAGTCTTTTCTTCAGGTGTGTACATCCCAGTGTTGTCACTTATCACATTGGATTTAAAGTTCCACATGAATTTTAAAGATGATGAAATATGCAAACTATAATTTGTTCTATCTATTAATTTATTTCAAGGAATTGGTTTGTACAACTGTGGCAGCTTAGAAGGCTGGAGACCCAGGGAAGAGCTGACATTGCAGCTTGAGTACTGAGGATGTCTCTGAGCACAATTATCTCTTAATCATGGGATCTCTGTCTTTTTTCTCTTAAATTCTTACCCAGATTGATGGGCCCATTCATATGTGGAGGGTGTAATAATGTATGCAGAGAGTACTGATGCAAAGGTTCATCCCATCTAAAAAACACCTGCACAGAACATGTAGATGATGTTTGGCCATCTGGATGCCACAGCTTACCCAGGTCCACACATAAAATATTAGTCACCAGACATACAAACAAGGAAAGCCCCTGAGGCTGGGAGTTCCAGTGAGAAATGGTGAACTGCACTGGTCGTGCTGGTCCCAAGGGGAGCCCATGGCTTTGTGAACTGCAAAACCAATGTGGGTTTTTCTCCAAGGTAACTTCTCCCACACAGTGAGCAACAGCTAGAGAGGGAGTCCATGCAGTGTCTGCCATATTGCCAGAGAGTACTTAATCAGTACCGTTTTGGGAAGGGGTTGATTATTTAAGACTGAGACTCAGAACAGCTAAAAACAAAAACAAAAACAAAACTTCACTTCAGGGTTCCCTGAGTAACTGTCCCATAGTGACTGGGTGAGAGACAGCTACTGGAGACAGTTATGGGGAGGGTATGAACTAGACATAGAACCTCTGAGAAGTTTAAACTCAGGCCAGGAAGGACACTGACCCCCATCCTCCATGGTGAGAAGCCAGGCTTGCTTGTGTCACACTGATAAACTGCTTAGGTCTGAAAGTTCTGGCAGTAAGCAAGGCAAACTGCTTGCAGCCTTATCCTGCTGCCTACGTCCAGCATAGATATGAAGTCTGATTGCCTTACCCATCTACCAGTGCAAGCAAGGAGACTGCCTTCCCAGACTCCCAACTCCCCCAAGCCTGATCCACGGGGCATGCAGAGGGAGGAGAGCATAAGCCACGTGATCACATTTTTTGAAAGGGTAACAGAGGAGATTAAATAACAGATCAATAAGGTACTTGGCAAACTCAAGGAAACTATAATTAAACAGATAATGGATGTGCTAAATGAAATGATCAGGAAGTTTACAGAATATGCTAATAAAAAGCTACCTGAGCTAAACAAAACAGCACAAGATGTGAATGGCCAACTTATCAAAGATTTAGAGTCCATGAGGTTTCAAACAGATATGCAGGTGGTTAAAATTCAGTTAAAACTATGGGCAGCAGAAATGACCAAAGTGAGGACAGAGTGACAGAACTAGAAGACAGGGCTCCAATCAAAGATCAGTTATTCAGAGATACTGTAAAAGCAACAAGAGGACATGAGAAGGGATCCAGCAGCTGATAGATGATGCAAAAAAGACCAATATGTAACTACTTGGAATTAGTGAAGAATCAGAAAACAGCATAAATGACATTAAAAAGCTATTTACAGGAATAATAGAAAAATTTCCAAATATGATAGAGGAATCAAGTGCACAAAGAAGTGAGGCATATAGGACCCCAAATAATCACAATAAAAAAGACTCTCTCCATGACACATCCTAGTCAAAATCTCAGAAATCCAATACAGGGATAGAATCCTAAAAGCTGTTAGAGAAAAGCAATGAATCACTTATAAAGGAAAACTCCTTAGAATTACAGCAGACTTCTCAACATAACCCTTAAAAGGCAGGAAAGCTTGAAGTGTTTCAAGCCTTAAAAGCAAACAATTTGAAACCCAGGCTTCTATATTCTGCAAAGGTACCTTTCAGAATTGATTGACCAATACATCTTTCCATGATGAAGAGCACTCCAAGAAAAAAATTTTTGAGACTATGTAGTACAGGCTGGCTTTAAATTCACTGTGTAGCCCAGTTTAACCTCAAATTCTTGGTGATCCTTAAGCCTCAGTCTCCTGAGTATTGGACTTACAAATGTGTGCCATCGTACCTGGCCACAAGAAATTTATTACCAGCATGCCAAAAATTCTCAATGATGTTCTAGAAAGAGACAATGAAACCAACAGTTCCAAAAAGTTTAATAGAGCGAATACACCAGGCAAAGTGAGCAGTTAAGTGAGGGGAGGGGAGGAGGAAATCAGTAACAGGAAAATAATGCAAAGAGAGGAAAAAGTCAAAATGCTTCAGTAATAAATCTCAGTGTGAATGGTTTCAATTCTCCAATCAAAAGACACAGATTGGAAGACTGCATAAAGAAACCCCAAGAATATGCTGTCTATGAAAAACACATTTAATCCAAAAAGAAATTCAAGGTTAAAAATTTAAGGACAGAAAACTATATTCCATGCCACGGGAACACAGAATAAAGCAAGAGTGGTTCTTTTAACTTCACACAAAGTGAATTTCAAACAAAAGTTATCAGAAGAAGCAAAGAATGCTACTGTATACTGATTAAGGGAACTGTTCAATGGAAGAGATTACAATTATGAACCAAACACCACTCACCCAACTTCATAAAACAAACTCTACTAGAAACAAAAGATCAGGTAAACGCCAACATAATGAGACTAGGGGACCTCAGTACTGTCACAAATAGGTCACCTAGACCAAAACTCAGCAAAGAAACATCAGAGTTGAACCACACGTTTGAACAAATGCACTTAATAGCTTTCTACAGAGAACTGCACCCAGCAACAGCAGAATATGCGTTCTCCTCAGCAGCACACGGGACTTCCTCCAAAATAGACCACATGCTCGCCCATAAAGCATGGTTAAGTAAATGTAAATGATCAAAATTCCACGCGCACTATCAAATCATAGTGTAATGAAACTAGAAATCAATGGCAAAAGAATCCACGGACATTATGCAAACATGAAAATTAAGTGGCATAATCTGTGTAATCAGTAGATCACAAAAGAAATCCAGGAAAAAATTAGACAGTTCCTAGAATCAAATAATACTGCTTGAAAAACATACAGGCATCTATGGGAAACAATGAAAGCAGTCCTTACAGGGGAGTTTTAAACTCTGAATCCCCACATCAGAATAAATGAGCAAGCTCAAATAAATTAATTTAGTGATGCATATCAAGGCTCTAGAAAAGCAAGAACTATCCAAATCCAAAGCTAGTACAGGAAGGAAATGAATGAGGTCAAGACCAAAATGATTTACAAAGAATTATTGAATCAAATAGCTAGTTCATTAAAAGAATAAACAAAATAACCTGCCAAGAAAAGACAAGAAGAGACCCAAGTCAGTTCAATTAGAAATGGAAAAGCCAAAATTACAATGACATTGCTGAAATTCAGAAAATTCTTAGTGACTACTTTGAGGACTTGTAATCTAGTAAATTTAAAAATTCAGAACACATGGATAGATACCTAGATGCATATGAATTATCAAAACAACCAAAAATATATACAGATTCTAAACAATTTAACAACAAGGAGTGGTATTGAAGAAGTAAAAACAAATTATCAACTAACAAGAAAGCTCACATGAGGAAAAAGATGACTTATTCAGCAGGTTGTGTTGGAAAAATGGGTTATCTGTTTGCAGAAGATTGAAACTGGACTTTCATCTTTCACCATACTCAAGTTAAAATCAAAATGAATCAAAGATATAAAAATTTAAACAGAAACATTAAACCTACTGGAAAGTAAAATAGATAAAACACATGAAGACATGGGTGTAGGAAAGGATTTTCTAAGCAGAACCTCAATTGCACAAGATATAGTAACAAGAATCAACAAATGAGAGTATATTACGCTAAAATGCTGTACATCAGCTAGGGATTTAGCTCACTGGCACAGCACCTGCCTGGCAAATATGAGGTCTTGAGTTTGATTTCTGATACCCCTTGCCACCCAAAATAGCTGCACATCAAGAGAATCTATCAGTAAAGTGAAGAGACAGCCTAAAGAATGGGGAAAAGTTTTTGCCAACTACTTCTCAGAGGACTAATATCAAAAATATATAAAGAACTGAAAAAAAAATTAAACCACCTAAAATTAAAAACCCTGTCAAGAAATGGGCAAGAGAAGTGAACAGACTCTTCACAGAAGAAGAAATACAAATAGCCAACAAATATATAAAGTTATGTTCAACATGTCTTCCCATTGGAGAAATGCAAATTAAAACAGCACTAAGATTTCACGTTATTCAAGAAAGAATGGCAATTGTAATGAAATCAAGCAACAACAAGTGCTAGTTTTAAGTGAGAATAAATATTAAAAAAATAGACACAGCCCCAGTCCTCAGAGGACTGCCTCTCGTCATGATTTCTCCCCACGCCATCTTTGCCAGACTGGCCGCTATTTACGGAGATGCGCTAGCGGAGACCATAAAGAGGCCTATCCCTGACTATGGTCCAAGGGCCTCGGGCACAGTGGGAAAGCTGTCATAGGCAGGCGCGGGCAGCAGGGCAGACTGAAGCTCTGGCAGACCTTCCCCTACTGTTTTAAATTCGTACTTAGTTCCAAAGAATGCCACCCTGTCTTTTTCTACACCCAAACCTGGCCTGCCTGGAAATAGTCCAAAGGACCTTCAACAGTCTGTCCCATTAAAGGGAATGGTCACATGTGGCTATCAGAACAGCAGTCTGGCCATTAGCTGTGACTGTCCAACAGCTATGGCTATCAAAGCAACAGCAAGCAGTTGGTCTAGCTGGATATTCCATTCAGATAGACTCTCAGCCCAGGGCCCGCCTTAAAAACTGTCTCTGCTTTCACAGATGTAAAAGGTTTTATTCATTCTGAGTCATACTGCAAGAAATCTGTGTTAGTTGACCCACAAAAATTTCTGGCTAGTTTATTCATAGTTACAAACGTAAAAACTGTAAAAGAGCTATTATAATTCAACTTGACAACATACATCTGAGTGTACTCTGGTCTATTAAATTGTCTTTCTTGTGCTTGTTTGTCTCTATTCATTTTGTGACTGGCTACAATATTTACAGCTGTTTTTGTTTGGGTTCAACAATTTTTTCTTCTTTTTGCCTTTTTTGGATTTTTAAAGTATTATTGGCTTACAGATGTCATTAGAGTTAGGGACATGCTTCCACCCAGGTGGCCAGCTGATCAAAATGATGATGTCAAGATTGGTTTCACAAACACAATGCCTACTGTTGTCTGTGTACAATAACTGGAGAATCTTTTGTTGGTCAGAAATAATGTGTCAGTTGTTATGATCTGGTCCTCATAGTTCATTAAAACTTTGTCAAGGTAATTCAGTCAGGACCCTGTAGGCTTAGGGAAACTGGGACAGGGCCCCCTGGTGAATAAAGGAGCAGATACCTGGAAATATTTTCTCCCAGTCTTTTTTCACTAACTGGGCTCCAATAATTTCCAAGCCTTATGGGAAACATACCCCAATAAATGGTGCTGAACACATTATGGTGATAGGTTTACACTGGCCATTGTTGAAAAGTTAAATTTTCTGTGGGAAAAACAGTAAAGTTTCATTAAAAGATGCTGTTGGCTCAACACTAAATTAACAGACAAAAGGGTTCACTGAAATTAGCTGAAATTATCGTGAATTTCATGGTGTACTAAGTGTATTCATGCCTCCTAGGAGTGCAGGTCTTCTAAGATGTAAAACCAAGATTGTTTATGGTAACAAGATTTTACTTTAGACTCAAATATTTGTTTTTCTCCTGTGCTCCATCAACTTATGATAAAAGATACACATCAAGTCAGTATGAGGTCACCAGTCAAATGAGAGTTTTTTAGAAAACCTTATGTGATATGTGTGTCATGTGTATCACCACACTTAAGGATACTCAGGCACCAAACCGTCCAAACAATGTCATACACTAAAATTAGAAGCGAGACATTATACACTTCTCAAGTACATTTGTAGGCTGGTACATTTTCCTCGGATGACTTCTTATTAAAGGATAACAAATTAGAGGAGAGTATCTTTGTGTCATTTACTGTCTTGTGATCAGATGGAGATGTTTCACTACAAAGACTATTTCATCCTAAAGTATGTTACAAAGATAATGTCATCATGATTGTCATGCTGAAATACTATGTATGGCTTTTGAACTAAAGTTTTCTCTGAAAAACTGTATAACTTTTCTATTAACATTCTTCAGGGATTCAATTGCTAGAACAACCCTGGATGGTAAGAAATAATAGTCCTCTGACTATACTATTTCAAAGTGCTTGATATCTATATACAATTGTAATAGTTAAACTCACTACCCCTATTGCAATACTAATGTCACTGATCTTCTCTTCTGGGTGTTCAACAACTGAAGTTTAGAGACCAAAACTAGATAGATAATTGGGCTAAGAGGAAAACCAATATTTTAGTCCTAATTCTCCAAGGTCAGTGATTTCCCAAGGAATGAGGGAACCTTTCTACAAGGTCCCATAACTTTTGTGAGTCACTCAACTTCCTGAGTAGAAAGATTGCTGGACCCCAGAGGACAAGAACTAACAAGTGTACAGTGTACCAATAGGAAAAGTCTTTCATGCTTTCACAGAAAGCAACTGGTCAAGTAAGACCATGACCCATCCCATGGCTGACACTGAGAGAGGAGCTCTGAGGGTCTCTACCTGGCTCCAAGGTACTGCCTGAGGACCAATCTTGATAGACAGCAAGAGATTATTTGTAATTAACACAGGTCTCACTTTTACTTGGTCTTAAGCACCTAGAAGAAAAACAGAACCAAAAGATGTGTAAAAACAATGCCATAGTAGGAAGCCAGACATGAAAAGGGCACCGATAACTGATCCTTCTGGCAGATCAAGCTATACTGATAGCCAACCACTGTTATGAGTCCTTAAGAAAACTATAAAAGCTCAACAAGAATCTTTCAATTCTGTATCTGAAATTGTGCTTCAAACCCACAGAACGCTCCACCTTTTTACAGCTGAAACTGGAGAAACAGCAGACTAATAGATAGATAACCTCCGTCAGCAGAGGGAGTTAAGAGCCAGCTGGTTATGGCCACGTGCCGCTCCCTCGAGAGCCGTCTCTAGAGCTGGCTTTTCCTCCAACCTGCGTTTCCATTCTGGTGCTCACACTTTGGTTATACACGGCCTAATTTCTCAAGAAATTTGTTTATTCTTGCCTATTTAGGAAGCCAAACACCAAGTGATCATGCAGATGGAACCAATGACCAATGTGCTAAATGCCTTTGACTTACCAGATCAACCTTGTAAAGAGACTTTGCAGCTACTAAACTACAGCATAATTTTGTAACTGCTAAACCTCACAGCGTCCCCCCAAGTCCCACTAGACTAGCTCTCTGGAGAAGAGCCCTGACTGCAGTTGCCCCTAATGGACCCTTCTCAGCTTGAACTGCTAGATGAAAACGACGCCCATTCTCTGCTGACCGCACCTGGGGATCTTTCTTCAGAGGGGGAATGTTTTAAGAGAGTCCAGCTAGGTAGAGATGTGGTATGTGGTCACCTGGGACTTGGCCCTTTGCCCTGCTGGTTCCATAGCCATGGTTGTTTGATCCCCACAGCTGATGGTCAAAAGGCCGTCATTGTTTCATTCCTCCTTCCTGTTCATTGTTGGTGGGATGCAAACTAGTGCAACCATTATTGAAATCAGTAAGGATATTGCTCCAAGAGCTGAAATTAGAAATTCCGTATGACTCAGTTGTAACCCTGCTAGGTAGCTTCCCCAAAGAGCTTAAGGTGTCACCCTACAGTGGTACAAGCCTGCCAGCATTTACAGCAGTTTGGACCTAAACCCTAGAACCAGCCTGTGAGTCATCAATAGGTGACTGGTTAAAGGAAATGTGGTATCTACATATGATGGAGCACTATTGGCTGTGAAGAAGACAGACTCGAAGCATTTGTAGGAAAATGGATACACCTGGAAAGAACAATGTTAAGGGGGATAAACCAGACACACAAGCTTCAATAACATATGGTATCCTTTTCTGAGTGAGCCAAATTCTAAACAAAGAAAATGATAAAGGATGAATAAAAAGGTACAAGGGGATGCATCTCTTACAGTAGGGAAATAGTCCAAGGGAAAAGGGGTGAAGAGCAAGGAGGAGGGGAAAGGGTAAAGAAGAATAGAGATACACCTTGTGCAGGAACCTATTAACCCAATTAATGTGAACATTATATATCATAACAAGAGCTAAGGTAAATAATACCAACAGGAAAATGCGACAGGGAACTGGCGAAGGAGGGAGGGAGGGGGAAGGAATTACAAAAAGAGAAAGCAGCATGCTATAATATGTACAGGTAACCATTCGCCAAGATGATTGTAAAATACATGAAATGCAAATGTTTAAAATAAAAATATAAAACAAAACAACAGAAAGCCCATATCCCAATGAATTCACTGCAAGAACTTTAGCAAAGATCTAATGCCAATACTCTGCAAACCCTTTAATGAAATTAAAAGGGAAGAAGTACAACTAAATCATTCTTGGAAGTTAAGATTATTCTGATTCCCAAACCAGAAAAGGATTCAACCAAAAAAAGAGAACTATAGGCCAATCTCATTAATGAACATAAATGCAAAATTCCTTAAAGAGATACTGGCAAACAGAATGTAACAAATCATCAAGAAGATCATACACCATGACCAAGAAGGACTAATGCCAGAGATCCAGGAATGGTTCAACACATACAAATCAATAAACGTAGTAATCACATAAACAGAAACAAGGGCAAAAATCACATCTTAACTGATGCAGAAAAAGTCTTTGACAAAACCCCAAATCCATCCATGATAAAAATCCTCAAGGAAATAGGTAAAGAAGGACATTATTTCAATCTGATGAAAGCCACTTATGACATTCCAATGGCCAGAATTATATTAAATGGGGAAAAATAGAAAGCTTTCCTTCAAAATGGAGAACAAGACCAGGTTGTCCATTATAACTACTCATGTTCAATGCAGTCCTCAGACCATTAACCAGAGCGATCAGGCAAGAGCAAGAAATAAAAGATATATATAACAGGAAGGAGAGAAACTATCATTATTTTCAGTTTATATGAATCTCTACATAGAAGACCCCCAAAATTCCACCAAAATACTCTTAGAATCAGTAACCAAGTTCAGCAATGTAGAAGGATACAACTTCAATACATAAAGATAAGTCATGTTCCCATACACAAATAGTGAATTCACAAAGAAAGAAATTAGAAAATCAATGCCATTCACAATAGCATCAAGAAAAATTAAATACTTAGGAATTAATGTAACCAAGGGAGTGAAAGATCTCTTCAATGAAAATTATAGCACTCTGAAAAAGGAGATTGAAGAAGACATCTAAAAATGGAAATATATATTCTGTTCCTGGATAGGCAGAACCAATATAGGAAACATATCATTACTTCCCAAAATGATATATAGATTTAATGCAATGCCAATCAAAATGCTGGTAGCATGTCTCATGGAGCTGGGAAAGCAATCTTAAAATTCATAGGAAGCCAGAAGAGACCTAGAACAGCAAAAGCAATCTTGGGCAACAAGAAAAAAGCAAAAAGAGTGACAGTCATGGACTCCAAGTTATATTACAAAGCTACAGTGATAAAACAGCATGGTATGGGCAAAAAAAAATCAGATTATGGATTAACAGAACAGAATACAGGATGCAGAAACAACTCTAGGCATATTTGACTCCTTGATATTTGACAAAGAATCCAAAAACATGCTGGAACAAAGGTAGCCTCTTTAACAAGTGGTGCAGGAAAAGCTGGCTATCCATATAAAGAAGATTGAGTTTAGCTTCCTGTATCTCACCATATACTAAACTAAAATCAAAATGAATTAAAGATCTAAATGTTAAAACAGAAACTTTAGTCTCCTGGAAGGGAAAGTAGGTAAAACTTTAGATGACACAGTGGTGGCAAGGACTCCTTGAACAGAACCCCACCTACACAACGAGTAATACCAAGAATCAACAAATGGGATCACATCAAACATCTGCACAGTAAACAACCAACAGAGCAAAGAGACACCTGGAGAATGGGAAAAAATTGTACCAGATATTCCTTGGACTGCGGGCTAATGTCTTGAATATACAAACAACTAAAAAAAAATTAGACCCTCCAAAATAAAAGATCCAATCAAAAAAATGGGCAACAGAAATAAATAGACACTGCTCAGAAAAAGAAACCCAGATGGCCAGTTAGTGCCAACAAGTGGTCAACACTTTTGGCTGGTAGAGAAATGCAAATTAAAGCAACACTGAGATTTCATCTCATTTCAGAAAGAATGACCATTATCAAGAAATCAAATAAGAACAAATGCTTATGAGGTTGAATGGGAAAAGGAACACTCTAACTGTTGGCGGGGGTGTAAACTAGAATAACCATTATGGAAATTAGGATGAAGAGTCCTCGGGAAACTAAAAGTAGGAATTTCACCCACCCAGATAGCCCTCTTCTAGTATCTTCCATAAGAGTTAAAGTCATCATATCACAGTGATACTTGCACACACGTTTTTAGCACCGCAGTTCACAAGAGCTAAATTTTGGACTCAATCTGTGTATCCAGCAGTAGATGAACAGGTAAAGAAAATGTGGTATTTACCCACAATGGAGTACTGCTTTGCCATAAAGAAGAATAAACTTGAGTCATTTGTAGGAATACGGATGCACCTTGAGACCATAACGTTAAGTGAAATAAATCAGACACACAAGCTTAAATAATGTGTGGTGTCTCATATGAGAAACCAAAACTATACAGAAAGACAAACTGAAAGATAATGGAAAATAGGGAGTGAGGTCTTTTGCAAAAGGGAAGTGGACCAAGAGATGGAGGGCAGAGGAGGCAGGAGCCAAAGGAAATAAAACAGAACACAGATGCGTTACGTGTGTGTACCAACTCCCCACCAGGAATACGGCCGTTAGGTACCACAAACATGTGGTCATAAAAACGTAAGGATTGTACAAACCTAAACTACGGCTACAGAAGTGTGTGACCCTCCCTGCCCCTCTCTTGAGGGCCCGGGTTGGCAGCACCATCTCTGCTCTTCCCACATCTTGTCTCGCTGACACCTGAGACTTCCTCCTTCTGCAGCTCCCTCGGTCTCATCTTGCTAGCATGAGTCGCAGTGGGTCAGCAGGGAGACCTGTATTGTTCAAGATTTAGGAAATTTCTGTTTATAAACATGTTTTCTCAGGGCAGCTGAGCAGTCAGCTTGTTAAGTACCTCTTCTTTACACGATTAGTGTGAAGGTACAAATTAGGTTTGTGTCCTTAATTTCACAGCAAAAGATTGATAACATGAAATTTGGTACATCGACCTCCTCCCAAAGAAGGTCAGCTTCTCCTAGATCTTGATTTAAAAAAAAAAAAAAAAATATATATATATATATATATTACTCTTAAGAAAAACATTAATCATTGTCTTATAGAAACTTGAGGCAAAGATAAGTAAAGAACAATCAGTCATCACAAGCACACTCTGGGGTGAGTCGTGTTTTCATAGGGTTTGATGGGAACTCATAGGAGAGCAGCCGGACCTGCTTCTCCTTTCTCCTTTGATCAGTTCGGATCCACTCTTGTTTACTAGAAGGAGCCCAGGCGTTGAACATGGCTAAACCGGCTTACGGCACCTAGATGTCAGCTGTACCCAGGGGACGGGATAGAGCACATGCCCACGTGAGGTCACTGTCTCACTGAGTCACCGCCATGGCTCTGCACACGCCATCATCTTATTTTTCACTTTAAAGTCTTCAGATCTGCTCTTTGTGACTCACCTGGAGTTATGTAGTTTTGATGTAGCCAGGCAAATTCCCAGCCCCGTGATACCTGGTGGCATTTTTATTGATGAGCAAAGAAAGGGGCCCAGGTACCTGTCATAATTACAAAGGGTCAAAAAAGAAAATAAAGGTGGTGCTGGGCTGCCGCTGCCTGGCATTGCCCGGTGTGCCCATGTTGGTTCTCCCAATGTGCTGATGGCCCTACTGTGCTGGCCATGAACGGTATTGACTTTGGGGAGCTTTCAGTTCTCTGGGGGTTGAACTCAGGCGTGCAGATGTTGTCAAGCCCAGCAAGGTGAACCTAACAGGCTGATGGGCTTGAGCACCACGACTGAATTCCTGCAGACTTTTCCCACACGGGGCCAGGTGACCACACAGGCTGTGTGGTCACTGCAGCTGCGTAGCTCTGCCTTGCACATGAGAAGACACCCACAGATCACAGGCAAACCAGGGAGCTCACTGTGGTTCCATGCAACCCCACAGACGGAAATGGACATGGGAATGCTAAGTTTTCATCTGTCACAGGTAGCATTGTTAACTTTACTTTTCCCTTCGTGATTTAACAATACAAAACCATTCTTAGCTTGTGGGTCACTTTAAAGCAGGTGTGAGCTGGACTTGGTACAGGAGCTGTGTTTTGCTCCCCTCTCTCCTTTGCTGCCTCCATCAAAATTTCCCTGTCTCTTCTCATTCCTCAGCATTTTATTCATTGCCAGGTGTCAATGACGGTTTTTCATAAAACAATCTATCCTGGTAACTCAGGATATCAGCTTCCTCTGAAAATGTACATTTTAACTGAGTTTTCTGCTGAGTCTTTTCCTCCAGGAAAAGTGGTCAGCTTTCCTTGCAGGGTTGAAGAGGTTCAGGATATGCCACTTTGGAATATGCTGCTTTGGCATATGGATTAGTGAGAGCCGCAGGCACTTGGAAAACAGCAGATGCGGGCTCAGCGTCTCTCTGAAGTCCCCTCGTCTGCCTGAGTTCAGAGCCACGAACTCGGCTGTACTCAGTCTGCTCCTGGAAGTTTCCACAGCCAGGAAGACGCTAGCAAGGAGAGGAGCTAGATGTCACATCGCAGCGGATGCGACGCCCAGCTCTCCCACCCTCTGTCCCTGCGTTTCCCCACTTCATTCACGACAGATGTGTCTCTAATCTCAGTATTCAGGGTGTTCACTTTTTCCTCAAGGTTCCCAGAGGTCTGTAACATGTCTTTTCTTCTGCTGCTTTCCCTCCCATCAGCTGATTTCATGCATGCAGTTAGGGACCCGTAGTCAGTAGCAAGTCTTTCCAGTCCCAGAAGGCTGTGAGGCTCTCTTTTGTCAGAAAGGAGATTTTGGTTGTGTCCCATGGGCGGCAGCATAGAGTGACGGAGCTAGAAGATGCCTCACACTTAAGTAATTTATTTACTCTTCTACTCAAATACACATGGAGCCACATGTTTCTACTTATAAAAGAATACTTTCAGCAAACCACAAGAATTCCTTTGGCCTTTTGTAGAATAAGCATTCTGTCTTGGAACAGAATCCCTGCTCCTGGGAAATGCTGTTTACCTGCCAAGCTCAGAGCAGGGCGGGCCTTTGGGAAGCTTTTGACTATTTCCTCTCACATGGGTTAGCTCTCCTGGTGGTCACCCCTGAGCTCCTTTTTATTTATTTATTTTATTTTTTATTTAAAGAGAAAAAAAAACAGGAAAAAAGTAGAAATATTACAGAATTTCAAGAAAAGAAGATAAACAGTAAGAAATCATTAGTTGATAAATTACATATTGTTCTTTAGAAATAGTTATTCAAGTTACAAAATTAAAGCACACAAAGTAGACACTCAAGCAGTGAGAGTGCAGACAGCTCTGTTCAACAATCCAACAAGAACCTAGAAATATGGTCATCAATCCCACACACCTAAACATACATGCAGCTGTATCTTTTATAGCGCTATTTCCTCTTTTTTTTTACAGTAGCAATTATACATTTTTAAAATTTTATTTAAAGAGAAGAAAAAAATACAAAACAGAAAAAAGGGTAGCAACAATACAGAATTCTAAAAGAAAGAAAGAAAAAGGAGAATGAGAAAAAGCCCCACCAAGAAATCAGTAATTTATAAATTGCATACTGTCATCCTGGATGTAGTTGTTCAAATTACAAAGTTAAAGGGTACATAGTAAATATTCAAACAGTCAGACTACAAACAGTTCTGCTCAAAGATCCAACAAAGATTCAGCAATATGGACATCTATTTTACACACTCAAACTTACATGCAGTTATACCCCTTAGAGCACTTTCTTTTCCTCTCTTTTTTACAATAGCAACTACACATTTTGGTTTTATTACACTTGTAGTTCTTATTTACTTTTTAACACTAGAGACACAATCTGATATTTATAAATATGATTCTATTTTTTTCACTAATGAGGATAGTCTCAAGTTTTCTCCATTTGCCTATGAAGGCCTCAAGATCATCCTTTTTTATAGCTGAGTAATATTCCGTTTTATAAAAATGCCACATCTTTTTCATCCACTCTGCAGTTGATGGGCATCTTGGTTGTTTCCAGGATTTAGCTATCACAAATTGTGCAGCTATGAACATGGGTGAACATATATCACTGTGATATGACCTTTTAAGTTCTTCAGGGAAAATACCCAGGAGGGGAATAGCTGGATTGAATGGGGCTTCCAATCCTAGTCTTCTGAGAATTCTCCATATGGATTTCCATAATGGTTGCACCAGTCTACATTCCCACCAACAGTGGAGCAGTGTTCCTTTTTCCCTGCAGCCTTGCCAACATTTGTTATCAGTTGATTTCTTGATGGCAGCTATTCTTTCCAGAGTAAGGTGGAATCTCAATGCTGTTTTAATTTGCATTTCTTGAATGATCAGTGATGGTTAATATTTCTTCATGTATTTATTTGCCATTTGTATATCTTTCTCTGAGAACTGTGTGTTCATCTCAGATGCCCATTTTTGGAGAGGGTCTTTGAATTTGGGGGGCTTGATGTTTTTCAATTCTTTATATATTCTGGACACAAGTCCTTTGAGGGGTTGCTGGTTAAAATTCTTTCCCACTCTGTTGGTTTTCTTTTCACTCTGTTGTTGATTTCCTTTGAAGTGCAGAAACTTTTCAATAATGTGAGATCCCATTTGTTGATTCTTTGAAGTGTTTCCCGTGCAGTTTGCATTTTGTTCATGAATTCTCTGCCTACCCCTATGTCTCCAAGAAGTCTACCTACCTTGTCTTCCATTAGATTTAGTGTTTCTGTTTTAATATTGAGGTCTTTGATCCATTTAGACTTTAGTTTTGTGCATGGTGATAGGCATGGATCTAGTTTCAGTCTTCGGCATATAGAGAGCCAATTTTTCCAACACCATTTATTAAAGAGACTATCCTTCTCCCAGTGGACATATTTAGCCCCTTTGTCAAATATCAGGTGGCTGAGTGTCTTTGTAGTTGTGCTTGCATCTTCTAATCTGTTCCATTGATCCTCAGGTCTATTTCTTTGCCAGTACCAAGCTGATTTTTATCACC
>PVLA01013443.1:20202-36929 GCA_004027455.1 Hydrochoerus hydrochaeris
GCCTCCTGCCTTGCTTTTGTTGCCTAGAATTGCCTTTGCTATTCTAGGTTTCTTCTGTTTCCAAATGAATTTTAGTAGTGTTTTCTCTAGATCTGTGAGGTATGTCAATGGTATTTTGATTGGGATTGCATTAAATCTGTATAACAGTTTTGGGAGTATGGCCATTTTCACAATGTTGGTTCTTCCTAACCAAGAGCAACAAATGTCCTTCCACTTTCTTTTCTTTCTTTCTTTTTTTTTTTTTTTTAAATTTTGTTTAAAGAGAAAAAAAAGCAAAACAGAAAAAGGGGTAGAAACAATACAGAATTTCAGAAAAAAAAGCAGTAAGAAATCACTAGTTGATAAATTACATACAGTCTTCTTAGACCTAGTTGTTAAAGTTACAAAATTAAAGCATACAAAGTGGACATTCAAACAGTGAGACTGCAAAGACGTTCAATGATCCAGTAACAACTTAGCAACATGGTTATCAATCCTAAACACTCAAACATACATGCAGCCAAATCCCCTAGAGCACTTTCTTTTCTTCTTTTTACTTTTTAAGTCCATTATCTGCTTAGTTATATCCTGTTTCAGGTTGCTTAGTACCTTACTGACTTGTTTTGTTGTTGTTATATACTTTTAATCACCTTATATAATTCTGTTGCCTGGTTTTTGAGTTTCTCCTCATCCATGAGCCATGGATCAGCTTTGGTGGAGTTGGGAGATTTTTGGAGGTATTTTGTTACTTTCTTACCTACTTTTTTTTTTTTTTTGAAGGTAGCAAAATACAGCAGAACAAGACAGAACAAACCCATGCGACCGCACTGCAATAAAACTATCACAGAACCTCAGAGCAGGTAAACAGGACACAAGCAATGGGCTCAATAGTACAGCCCATTTTGTTCACATAAGCTGTTCTTTCAATCAAATAGTGGAAAATGGAAGGAAATATCAAACTTTTAAAAACAGAATATTGAATAAAGCAGTACCATTAATCAAAACTGAACAAAACAGTGATAAAAATATTTGCCTTCAAAGAGATGGTAGAAGGAAATCCCCCTTACTTGCCACACTGTATACATTCATCCTCCAAAAAGATTCTCAGACAGCCAGTGCCTACTTGCTAACGGGGGGAAGGGAGAATGGATCAATATCTGATTCTTAGCCCGCGCACCGGCAGGGCCCCAGCTGCTTACAGGCCGGCCAGTAGGCCGCCTTATCTCCCAGCGCCCAAAGTTCCAACATGATGCAGAGCTTAGGAGTCGCTCATAGTTCTCGCCCTTGTGTGCCAGTGGTTTGCCAGGCCACCAGCTGCTCACCTGGGCGGCGAGTAGGCCGCCTGTTCTCCAGCCCCTTCCATTTTATAATATCCTCTTCAATCTCCTTTTTCAGCGTAGTATAATTTGCAGCATATAGGTCTTTTACATTTTTAGTTAGGTTGATTCCTAAGTATTTCATTTTTTTAGATGTTATTGGAAAGGGCGATATTTCCATAATTTCTCTCTCGGTGAGTTCTTTGTTTGTGTACAGGAATGCTATTGATTTTTGAGCATTGACTTTGTATCCAGCTACACTGCTGAACTTATTACCTCTAGTAGTCTTTTAATGGAGTTTTTTGGGTCTTCTATATAGAGCATCTTGTCATCTCCAAATAGTGATAATTTAACTTCTTCCTTTCCTATCTTTACTCCTTTTATTTCTCTCTCTTGTCTGATTGCCCTGGCTAGTGTTTCCAGAACTATATTGAAAAGGAGTGGTGAGAGTGGACATCCTTGTCTTGTTCCTAATTTTAAAGTGAAAGCTTTCAGTTTTTGTCCATTTAGTATGTTGGCTGTTGGTTTGTCATAAATGGCCTTTATAAGGTTGAGGTAGATGCTGTGTATTCCGAGTTTCTGAAGGGTTTTTATCATGAACATGTGTTGGACTTTGTCGAAAGCTTTTTCTGTATCTATTGAGATGACCATGTGGTTTTTGTTTTTGGCTCTGTTGATGTGGTGTATTACATTTATTGATTTGCGTATGTTAAACCATCCCTGCACTCCTGGAATGAACCCCACTTGGTCATGATGTATATTGGTCTTGATGATTTGCTGCATGCTATTTGCCAGTATTTTGTTGAGAATCTTTGCATCAATGTTCATTAGTGAGATTGGCCTATAGTTCTCTTTTTTGTTTGGATCTTTCTCTAGTTTTGGTATCAGAGTAATACTTGCCTCCAGGAATGATTTAGGAAGGATTTCTTTTTTCTCAATTTCATTGAAGAGTTTAAGGAGTACTGGCATCAAATCTTCTCTAAATTTCTTGTAGAATTCAGCTGTGAATCCATCCGGACCTGGAGTTTTCTTTGTTAGTAAGTTTTTAATTACATTTTCAATTTCAATAGCTGATATGGGATGTTCAAAATTGCTATATCTTCTTGGTTGAGCTTTGGTAGTTCATATGTTTCTATAAATCTGTCCATTTCCTCTGTGTTTTCCACTCTATGTGAGTATAGATTTTCAAAGGAGGTATTCATGATTTTTTGAATTTCCATGGGATCTGTAGTAATTTCTCCCTTTTCAGTTCTTATTGCATGAATTTGCGTTTTTTCTTTCTTTGTCTTGATAAGGTTAGCTAGGGGTTTGTCAATTTTGTTTATTCTCTCAAAAAACCAGCTTTTCGATTCATTAATTCTTTGTATTTTTTTTAGTTTCAATTGCATTAATTTCTGCTCTAATCTTTATAATTTCCTCTCTTCTATGAGCTTTGGGTTTAGCTTGCTCTTCTTTTTCTAGAAGCTTGAGATGGAGCATTAGGTTGTTTATTTGTGCTCATTCTGTTTTCTTGATATGACAATTTATTGCTATATATTTCTCTCTTAAGACTGCTTTCATTGCATCCCATGGATTACAGTATGTTGTTTCTATATTTTTATTTAATTGTAGGTATTGCTTTATTTCTTCTTTAATTTCATCTGTAGCCCACTGGTTGTTCAAAAGGCTGTTATTTAATTTCCATGTATTTGTGCAGGTTTTACAATTTTTTTTGCCATTAATTTCCAATTTCAGTGTGCTATGGTCAGATATTATGCATGGTATGATTTCAATATCTTTGCATTTACTTAAGAATGTTTTATGGGATAATATATGGTCTATTTTGGAGAATGTCCCATGTGCAGCTGAGAAGAATGTGTATTCTGATGTGGTTGGATGGAACACTCTGTAAACGTCTACTAAGTCCAATTGCTCACAGGTATGATTCAGTTCTGTTATTTCTTTGCTGACTTTTTGTCTAGTTGATCTATCTCTTTGTGACAATGGCCTATTAAGATCTCCTGTTATAATTGTGTTCTTGCTTATTTGGTTTTTCATGTCCATTAGTATCTGTCTTATATAGTTGGGTGCTCCCGTATTTGGCACATATATATTTATAATTGTTAGTTCTTCCTCTTGAATTTTTCCACTAACAAGTATGTAGTGACCTTCTCTATCTCTTTTAATCATTTTAGGTTTGAACTTCACATTGTCTGTAAATAGAATAGCTACCCCTGCTTTTTTCTGGGTTCCTGTTGCATGGAATACTGTTTTCCATCCTTTGACTTTTAACCTATGAGTTTCCTTTTGGGTCAGATGTGTTTCTTGTATATAGCATATTGTGGGATTCTGTTTCTTGATCCATTCTGTCAATCTATTTCTTCTTATAGGTGAATTGAGGCCATTTATATTTATGGATATCACTGATATGTACTGGCTCAACTTTGTCATGTTATGTTCCAGTTGTTTTTTTTCTGCTTTTCCCCTTATTTAATTGCTTGTCCTACCTGGTGGTTTCTTTCTGTTGTTGTTCCGGATGTTGTGGTCATTTTTATCTCTGTCTAGTATGTCTTTCAGTACTCTTTCTAGGGTTGGTTTGGTGGACATGAATTTCTTCAGTTGTTCTTTGTAATGGAAGTATCTTGTTTCTCCATTAAATTTGAAAGAAAATTTTGATGGGTACATCAGTCTGGGTTGAAAGTTGTTTTCTTTCAGGGCTTGAAATACCTCACTCCAAGCTCTTCTTGACTTGAGGGTTTGTGCTGAAAAGTCTGCTGTGATTCTAATGGGCTTTCCTTGATAGGTGAGTTGTGTCTTTTCTCTGGCAGCTTTTAATATTCTGTTTTTATACTGTATGTCTGAGATCTTAATTATTATGTGTCTTGGTGTGGATTTATGTTGATTTTGACTGTTTGGTGTTCTATATGCCACACTTATCTGCATATCAGATTCTTTCCCCATGTTTGGGAAATTTTCTGCTATTATTTCTGTAAATACTTTACTTATTTGCCTGGACTCCTGTATCTTCACTAATGCCCATTATTCTTATATTGATGCTCTTGGAATCATCGTGAAGCTTTTGGATTGTCATTTCATCCTACTTTGTTATTTTTAAAAGTTCTATCCTTTCCTGATCACAAAATGTGATCTTGTCCTCAAGGTCTGAAATCCTATCCCCAGCTTCCTTTAGGCAATTTTGCACACTTTCAATAGAATTTTTTGTTTCTTGGATGTCTGTTTGAGTTTGTTTCATGAATTCTGCTTGTTTTCTATATTGTTCATTCAAAGTTTCAATCCGTTTCCCATGCTCATGTACTTTTTTCTCTAGTTCTTCTTTAGCTGCATTCAACAACTCCTTTACTAAAGTTGTTATTTCTGTCTTTACATGGGAGACTACTTCTAATTTGATTTCCTCTATAGCCTGATGCAGTTGTTTTTTTATTTCACTGGCTATCTTTTCAGAGATTCCCGGTGTGTTACTTTTGGGGTCCTCTATTTCAATGTCTCCTATACTTGCTTCTGGTGAACTGTATGTTTGAGCCTGCAGTTTGCTTTTTCGTTTTGTCATTTTTACTCTGCCTGATGTTTTTTATGTGTAAGAGGGGATCACACACACTCTTTTGAGACACACCAAAGTCTTACAGTTAGTTGGAGGGGGTTTTCCTACTGGCCCTATTTATCCCCTGTACACCTCTATTTTAGGGGTATTACTCACCACACTGATACAGTTAATCCACTGTAGTCCAAGGTTCGCCACTTGGGAGCAAAGTTCCAAATTTTTTCACATTAACTGGAGCCTGCTGAGATCTTCTGTTGTTCCAGGTGGGAGGGCGGGCTGAGCTGAAGCAGTATAGCGCAGTTTTCAGTCTTGGGCGGGCCTCCTCGATGTTCCAGGTGGCAGGGCGGGCCCACAGGGGAGGTTCCGGGCAGCTCACCCCTGATGCAGGCTTCCGCTGGGTTCCCAGTGGCAGGGTGGGCCCACAGGGGAGGTTCCGGGCAGTCTACCCCTGAGGCGGGCTTCCGCTAAGTTCCCACCCTCCTAAGCTTTTTATCCCTGGGTGGAGTAACAAGAGAAAGTAGGCTCAAGTCTTCCTTGTCTGGAAGAGAGCTGGCCTTTGCCGTTGACTCTGGGTGTTGCTCTCTTTCCGGGCAGCCGCCTCGGCCTCCACACAGATTCCTACCAGCCACCGAACGGTGAGCTTCCAGCCCTTGGTCTCCACAGCTCCAGGATCTTCCGGCTCCAGCACCGCAGAGGGCTGCTTCGGCTCTGATCTGTGACCTTCTTACCTCTGACCCTGTAAGCCCACCCGATGAAGCCCTTTGCATAATTTTATATATATTTTATACTGACTGATTCTATAGGGTTCCTTTAGGGAACCCTAACTAATGCAAAGGTATCTTCATTTCTGCAACCCAGAGCTAGACAGAGCAGATATTTGACAAATGTGTACAGATGCTTTTGGGCCCCTATTATATGTCAGGCACTATTTAGAACAGTGAATGGAACAGGAGAAAACCTCTTTCATCTCAGAGCTTTCTACCATCTGGGGTAAAGAGTGAGAGACAGAAAATAAATAAAGTGAGCAGGTTACATAGAACATTAGAAGGCGAAATGCTATGGAAAAAATCAGCCTGGGAAGGGGCCTGCAGGGAGTGGGCATGTGATTATGAATAGTGTGCTCCGTGAATTCCGAGAGGCCATGGGAAGAGGACCACGCTGCGCTCTCCAGGTGAGGGGCGCGGTATAAAAGTCCCTCAGCCTGCTGGTGTCTGGAATGTCTTAGACACTGTGAAGGCCAGTGTGTCTGATGCAAGGGGAAGAAATTAACTTTATTGCATCACTTTGAAAGACACAGAGAATATTCCCCTTGCTTCCTGGGGACTCATGACAACAAGATTTAGGGTCCCATAGCACAGGTGGTTGTGCAGGAGCTCTGGGCCTGTTGCTGTCAGAGGGCCCATTGCAGACCTGTTCTTAGGTGAGGACCAGGGGAGACCAGCACCCGGGCCTTGCTTCCTTGCAGGAACTGGGTGCTCACGGCCTATAGTGAACGAATGAGGATAGGATGCAGCCAGGCGCCGTGTTCGGGGCGAGTGCTGGGCTGCCAGCAACTCCGAAGTCGCCCCTATTTCTGCTCTGGCAGGATATTTTCTTGCTCTGAAGCATTTCGGCAGTTGACAAGGCCTGGCCCCAGGTGCATTCCAGAATACAAGTCTTTGCTAAGGCGGTTAGACAGCCACTTCCTGTCAAAGCCAGGGATTGCCCCAGGGGCTGAAATTCATCTGTAGCGTGTTCATGTTTACAAAATGCTGCTCTGGTCATGTTATCACTGATTTTTCTGATCAGCTCAGTGAGACTGGAGAGCGTTCTCAGACGCACGGTGCATCTGCAAGAGAAGGAGCAACGGCCGCTGATTTCCTGGTGGCCACTGCTATGCTTGTCCAGGTCTTCACCCTCAGCATTACGTTTGTTGATCATGAGATACAGAAAGGAATAAAAGTGTGGTTTCTGCTTGTAAGAAATTTATCATATTGTGAGGTAGACGAATCTATTTGTCCATCCATCTATCATTCATCCATCTGCCCATCACCCATCCATCCATCCACCCATCTATTCATCCATCCATTCATTTATATGTTCACTCGCACAGTGCCTTGAGG
This sequence comes from Hydrochoerus hydrochaeris, assembly GCA_004027455.1. Lineage (NCBI taxonomy): Eukaryota > Metazoa > Chordata > Mammalia > Rodentia > Hydrochaeridae > Hydrochoerus > Hydrochoerus hydrochaeris. The sequence goes on from PVLA01013443.1 coordinate 27,138, forward strand.
CTGCCTTTACTGAAACTCTTGCTATTCTTCAGATAGTTATTGGAGATCCATATGAATACCCCTAAAGTACAAAGAATGCCCACTTACTGTGAGCAGTATGCAATTTACTTGGCTTTGTAAAATCATTCATTCATTCCTTTGTCCACATATTTATTCAATATTGCTTTCATTCTCCATTGCTTTACTGAGTTCCTATTGCATTTCAAAAAGCCACTGGAGATTCAAATGTTTACTCTCTGTCTCAGGGCCAGTGTTAGCAGAAGGCTCCACAGAGAAGGGAAACTTTACCGAGACTTACAGGAGGTACCCGTTTGGATATGGAAAGAAGAACTGAAAAGGGAAGCATGGCTTAGGCCAGAGGAGCAGCAGGCACAAAGAGGAAGAGGCCAGCGCCGTGAGGTGCGGTTCGTCCAGGGAGGGCAGGGAGTCTTGCGTGGCTGGGGTGTAGGAAGTGCAGGCCGAATGGCTGGAGTGAGGTGGCTTGGATCAGACCGGGGTGGGTTTGCCATGCTGAGATGCCCGGTACTTTTTCATCTGAGTAACTAGAAGATGTGTGTGTGTGTGCATGTGCATGCGTGTGTCACAATTAGCTGAGGGGTTTTCCAGAAGGTCATCTGAGTGCAATGTAGAAATGACACCTAGCAAGATAAACAGTGCGCAGGGTGAGGGAGACAGGCCAGAAACACAGCTGCAGAGTAACGTGGTGAGTGGGAAAGTCACATACATGGTGATGAGGAGAAAATGCCTCTTCCCACACGTGGAAGAAGATATTCCCTTCCTCAATTAGACCGCCTTTGAGCAACACCCAGCACGTGCCCTGTCCCATCTCTGCAGACAGGAGGGGCCCGGGGCCTATAGCAGGTCCTTGCAACTGACTGGATAAGTCTGTCAAATGATGGACTTCAGGGTTAGGAATCCTACTCACTCCAGGTTGTAATTCTCCAGTGTCAGTTTTTATCAGGAGAAAAACGATGCACTGGCTCTCCACAAGCGAAGCTTTTGTTTTATTTCTCAATCAGTTCATAACTGGGCAGGGTGGAAGGTTTAGTTACAAGATCTTCTCAAAGAGCCTAGAGAACTGCTGGACGTTGACCTGCACATTATCCAGCTATTGAACGGATGTCAGCTGCCACTTCCTTGTAGATTACTTGATGTGTGACCCAGATAAAGCTCTGCTTGTAGAGTTCAGGGGTCTGCATCAACCTTCCTGATAGATCCAGGGATACAGAAGGGTCGTGACACCATTAAACTCAGTCCTTCAGCGAGGCGAGGCGCGGAGATGTGGGGTCCAGGGGTGTCAGATGGAAGTGGAGGGAGCACGGTGGGCGAGGGGGCACCTGCTCCACAGTGAGTGGCACTGATAATATCTTGTGGGCCCAGAAGTGACCGTGGCTCTGTCGTTGGCTCTGAATCTCCTGGGTGCTCTGCGCAGCGCAATCTTTTCTCACGAGGTGGAAACGGGCAGCAGGCGACGTCTTATCCCCCGATCATCGGAAACAGGAGCAAGAGGAAGCCCCGTTTGTTTAAACTGGGAGTTCGGTGGGGTTTCTGATGAGCACATGACTGCAGTCCTAACGGGCACAGGAAACTTGTGATACCATTAAATCCTGCCCTCCAGGCCAGCGGGGTGGAGACTGGGGCTGGGGGTCACCAGCGCTCGGGTGAAGCCAGGCGTGGGATGAACACAGAGTGATGAGTGACGAGTCAGGAGTGACTGAATTTCAGAGCCCGAAAACTGGGGTAAAGGAGCAAAGGGCCAGTCTGTCACAAGAAACAGCGGGCCGCAGGGTGCTGGGCGTCAAGTCACCCACTCACCTGGCACTTCTCTGCTGAAGGACACCTTTCTGTTCGGCACCAGAGGCAATTTAGAGAGCAGTCCTCTGGGGACAGGGCTGTCTGGGTTCTAGGGACCCTGATGGAGCATTTCCACCGCTTCACTGAACCAGCCAGCAGGCCGCGGCTGAGCAGCCAGCGCTTGCTGAGTTCTCCAGAGGACGTCGTAGAGCAGAAACAAGAAGATGCCCATTGGTCTTAGAGGGTCCAAGAATTGACTGACTGTGCTCCCTGGAAGGCACAGTCATGAGATGTGGCCTTTGGAAATGTCACTCGACACTGGTAAAGGGTTGCAGGGACCCCAGTGTTTCTTTTCTGAATCACTCCCTGCCTCCTTCCCTCCTGGTGTGGAGGGAGTTTGATGAGGTAACTGGAAGGGAGGTGGTGACCGAACCTCCCAGCTCTCCAGCGGCCACAGGACCTTGCTGCCTGAGATCATCTGTGCCACCAGCACCCCGGACGTGTTTTCTGAAACCTGAGCGCGACTCGGAGCGTCCTGTGTGAAGCTGCGACGGTGCTGCTCTGTGTCAGCCTGCACAGAGGTGGTGACATTAGACTCCACTGCCTTTTTCTCCTTTTGAGACAAGCTCTCTGTTTTGTAGCTCAGGCTGCTCTTGAACTCACCATGTAGCCCAGGCTTTGCAGCGATCCTCCTGCTTCAGCTTCCAGAGTGCTGAGATTACAGGGGTGCTCTCTCATGCCTGGCTCCCTCTTTATGGTTTAATAAATGAAGACGTGTTTGCTTTCTATGGTTCCCTGCAGAATGGGGTCTCACAGGTAAGCCCTGTTCTGTCTCCAACCATCCATTCCGTGAGTCTCCTCTCCTGGGTCGGGGAGGTGAGTTTTGAAGGTTTCCTCTTTGAAAGGCTGTTCCATCCATGCTGGTTCTCAGTTCTGCAGTGTTTCTCTTTGCCAGACGGTGGTGCTGTTGAGACCGCTATGTGCTTGCAGAGAACTTCAGGGCTGCTGAAGTTCTGGGAGACCCCTGCTAGCTGGCTTCCCTGAGGTTCTCTGAGCGTGAACTTTTGGCCACTCGGTGACCACTTCCTGACTGTTCTTTCCTCCCCGGCCCTGCCAACCAGGCTGCAGTTGGTCTAGCTGTCTTCATAGCTCAGAGAGGGGCTGGCTGTCCTGTCTCAGCTACACTCACCTCGGCTCAGCTTGCAGCAGGAGCAGGCCTCAGGCCGTGGCCAAGCATCCCTGCGTCACCCTGGGCTTCTGCGGGGAGCAGGCCCAGCGGTCACGGTGCTCCCTGGCGGGTGGGCTCTGCAGCAGGGCACGGCTGGTGACAACCGTGGCTTGCTCTCTGACACAGCGCTGGGCAGGGCGGAGCTGTCCACAGGACCAGGGGCACAGAGCAGGTGCGATGGCGCCAGCAGCTGCTTCCCACCGAGATGAGCCCCGGGGGTCCTGGCTCTCCTGGGACTGGTCACCGGGACTCACCAGGCTGCTTCCCATCAGCCGTGGCCCCTGCCCCTCCCTGAGTGCTGCTTTCCGCAAGACCAGCTCAGGAGCCTGCCGTGGTCAGACCCACCTGCATTTCCCTGCTCTCAGCTGCACGAGTGCGGGGCTTGCAGGTCTCAGGGTTTTCTGTGAGTCACTAGGAGAACCAGGTGGCTGAGGGTTCAAGCAGGCGAGCGGGGCGCAGAGAGAGGGCTCTGGCTTCTGCTGTTACCACCCAGCCCTGGCTTCTGCTGTTACCACCCAGCCCTGCAGCCCCTCTGTACTTTTAAATTTCTCTGTGAAACTCTGGTTTCTTTATCTTTAAAAAAGACAGCAGCACCTATTTATAGACAGCCTTGATTTAAAAATGATTTATTTTTGAAAACTGTTTTGGATCCTGTGTTAAATACATTGTATAGTGAACTATCCGGGCAATTCAAACATGTTCATTTCTGCATTAAGACTGTATGTTACATGCATGACATCACAGGCACATTCACCAAAGCTGTTCACACTAGTAAAGGGAAAGGAAGCAGATGAAATTGAGTCTATTTTATTTAACTCAATATATCCCCGAAATTACCATTTCACTCTGTACTAGCAAGTACTCAAAAGCCATTTATTTTGCTAGTGGCCCTCGGAGGACTGGTGGCCGTCATTTGCACAGATATAATGTGTATTTCATGGTGCAGTGGCTTGAAAGTCCCCTGAGGTCCTGTGCTGAAAATGATGCTGAGGGGTGGGGGCCTTAGCCGCCCCCGTGAACCGATTAACACCACTTTTTGGGGGATGGAGTGATGGTGGGAGCGTGAGTCCCGCCGAGAGGACCAGCTGACTTCTCCCAGGCTCCCTGTCTTACCTTCCATGACATGACGCCATAGCAACAAGGCCCCTATGAGAGGTGGACTCCTGCCCTTGCATGTTTTGGCCTTAGAATATAAGAAATAAGTCTCAGTTCTTTATAAAGTATTCAGTCTTGGGTATCTTGTGATAGCAGCGTGAAACAGTCTAAGAGAATTACATATGTATATACTTTATATACACTGTATTTTACATTTTTGCATGAAGTTTGAGCATTCTGTGGTAAAATGTTCAAGAACCCCTTGTCCTCTAATTTCCAGTAATAATTAATTCTTGCTGATCATCACAAACCAGGAAACATGCTAAGTGTTCAGTGATGTGCACTGGAACGAAGGGGAATGTCCCCACAGCTCCGACTCTGCCCCACGGTCCTGCTTGAGCCAGCCTGGTGACTCATCCCAGGGGTGAGAATGAGCCCTGCCAGGCTGAACCCACCCTGGGCGCTGACCTGCAGATGTCCTCAGCCCCCGGGTTTGGGATGGTTGTCTGTGTAGCAGTTCTGGGCAGAGACAGACCAATGCCACAGCCATGGCAGACACTGAGAGTGAGGGTTCCTTTCCAGGCAGCCACTCAGTCCATGGGGACGAGCGGAGTGAGGTGCTGTGCACCGGGCTCCCAGGAGGGCCAGGGAGGCTCTGAAGGCTGGCACGGGCATTGGGCACATTCATGGTGCCCACGGCTACCCTGTCTTCGCCTTGTACTGTGTCACTTGTTCTTGAAGGGCTGGTGGCGCCGCACCCCAGGAGCTGGGCAGCATTCGCGGGGAAGCTGATTTGGTCCGTTTGATGGGTGGATAGCTTTCCTAGCTTTGTACTCTGGGCTTCTCACAACTTCAAAGGGCTCTCACCCATGTTCGCTAATTAATTCATTACTCCCATGAGTGAAACCTGCGGCCTGAGAGGAGCCTGTCATTAGCAGGAATGAGAGGCTCATTATTTAAAAGAGGCTGCTCAGAGCCAGGCCTCCTGGCCAGAGCTGTTAGCCTCTTCGCAGGGACAGGGCCCCCAGCACACGTGTGCCACAGAGTCACCAACCACCTACCGTGTGCTGAGCCACTTGGGCACCATCGGAACATAAGGGGTCCAACACCTGGTGTTGCCCAGAGGTCGCTAGACCTTTAGTCTAATGAACACATGGACTTCGGAGTGGTAGAGACCTAAATGTTATTACCGGTGATTTATAAATCATGTGACTTTGGGTAAAGCAGCCCCTATAAGCCTCAGTTTCCATATCTCTAAAATGGAACTGTAGCAGCACTTAGGGGCTCACTGAGACTGCCAGGTATTAGTGACAGCTTCCATTCTTAAGTAGGAGGACTATTAGGGAAGGGGGCTTGAGAGGGGAAGGAGAGGGCAAGAACACGAAGGGGAGGCGGGGACAAACCTAGTAATTTGTGCAATTAGTATGAGTGAATATTTATAGTAAACAAGGCTCATGCCAGGCCTGGCATGTGGTGAGCATCCCAAAATGACCCCTGTGCCCAATATTACCCAGAGGGCACCAAGGTGCATGGCTCTCATCACCAGTCTGGAACAGCCATCAGAGACAGTGTGGTAATGTTGGACCTTGGGGTGCTGGGAAGGCAGGCAGCTGCCAGCATGCCACTCTGGTAAGTGGCTGTGGCCTGGCAAGCCACGGCCACCCCAGGGCAAGAACCATATCAGTGTTTCCTGAGACCCACGACATGCCATGTTTGACCTTGGGGCGCTGGGAAAACAGGCAGCCAGTTCACCCCTCTGGTGGGCGGCTGTGAGCCTACTGGGGTGCAGGTCAAACATCTACCCACCCTCACCCCCAGCAAGGGAGAGCCAGAGATCTGAGCATGTCTTGTGAGTTTGCCTATATGCGATACAGCAAATAAGGGAGATTTTCTTCTGCCATCTCTCTGAGGGCAAATATTTTTATCTCTGTTTTGCTCTGTTCTGATCAATGGTATTGCTCTATTCAACATTCTGTTCTTATAATTTCAGTATTTTCTTCCATATTGCTCTGCCTGATTGAAGGAACAGCTATTGTGAAGAAAACCAGATACACTATTGTGCCTATTGCTGCTGTCCTGGTGGCCTGCCGTGAGGCTCTGTGCCAATTTCACTGCACTGCCTCAGTTGGCTGTGTCCTGTCTTATTCTGCTGTATCTTACTGCCTCAAAATAAAATAAATAAATAAATAAAAAATAATAATAAAAAGTAAATAACAACAAAACAGATCAGCAAGGTACTGAGCAACCTGAAACATGATATAACTAAACAGATAATGGACTTAAAAGGCAAAAGGAGGAAAATCAGGTGCTCTAAAGGATATAAGTGCATGTATATTTAAGGGTGTAGGAATGATAACCATGTTGCTAAGTTTTTGTTGGATCAGAGAACGGAGCTGTTTGCAGCCTCACTGTTTGAATGTCCACTTTGTGTGCTTTGATTTTGTAACTTGAACAACTATATCCAAAAAGACAATATGTAATGTATCAACTAGTGATTTCTTCCTGTTCATTTTTTTTTTGGAATTCTGTATTGTTTCTACTCTTTTTTTCTGTTTTGCTTTATTTTCCCCCTCTCTTTAAATAAAATTAAAAAAAAGAGAGTGTGGTGGAAAACAGGACGCTTGGGGGACACCTTCCTATCAAGGGTGAGGCAAGGGGAAAGGACCGAGGAGACCGGCAGGTGACACCACTGGGCAGGCACAGAGCCAAGGCCGGGCCCTCTGGGGCGGGGGAGGGGAGCGCACAGCAGTCAGCCCCGCCCCCGCTGAGGGGGAGGGAGCAGGGTGCACAGAAGCAACCCTGTGATCCAGCAGTGCCACCCAGCAGTGACCGAGCGCCTGGATACCAGGGACAGGACCGGCAGCGTCTGTCCTCCATGTTGTCCAGGCTGCCGTTGGGGCGCCCCGTTTCCCCAGGCTGTTCCCAGCCGGCGGCTGAGCAGGGCCGGCAGCTTCTGCGGGGTGTGGGACCCGGGCTCTCCGCGGATGTGGCCGAAGCTTCCTCAGACCCAGGCTGCAGTCCGGGACGCTCGGACCTCGGGGCTGCGCTCTCAGCCCTGCTTCCTTTCCATCTCCCAACACCGGGTGACGACCCGGGGATCACCTTGCCCCCGTCCCCTCTGTCTGTCACGGGGGGCAGCCCTGGTACACCTCTGGTTCTCCCAGCTACCTGTTGGAACTGGCTTCCTGGAAGATCCAAACCCGCACCAGCTAACACGACGCCCGCAAGGGTCACGCAGCGTTTTACGCATTATGGGAAATAACAGTGACCAAGACGGACACCCCTGACACTGCAGCTGGCACTGAAGGTGGCTGAGAGAACGACGGAGAGGAAATAGATCAATCAATCAATCAATCAATCAATATGACAGTTTCAGAGGATGAAGCTTGCTACCAAACAAACAGCGACAGGAAACCAAATCAGACAAGCTTCTTTAACTTGGAGGGTGTGAGTGGGTCTTTGAAACGGTGATATTTGGCCAGAGACCAGGAAGATGAGAGGTCAGGTATTTAAGCAATACAGTCGAGGCATTTATGGTCGATTTTATCAGCTTGGCTGGACAGTGGTGCCCAGTTATGTGGTCAAATATTATTCCAGATGTTCCTATGGAAGTGTTTTTGGATGACATTAATATTTAGTGAACGTTGAGTTAAAGAAGTGAGGTACATCCAGTCACTGAAGGTCTGAACAGAAAACTACAATGACCTCCCCCGAGCGAGGGAGGATTCTGGTTTGGAACTTGGACTGGGACATCTGCTCTTCCCTGTTCCCCAGCCCAACAGTCTTTGGATTCCAGTCGCAGGGGTTGCTCTTCCCGGGCGCTCCACCTGCCTACCTGCCCTGCAGACTTTGGACTCATCAGCTTTAAGGACTGTATGAGCCAAGTTCCTAAACTAAATCTCTTTCCACACACACACACACACACACACACACACACACACACACACACGCCCATGCAAGGCGGTTCTGTTCCTCTGTCTAATGCAAGGCGGGAGAGTGTTCTGGAAAGAGGAAAAAGCAATCCTTGAGGTAGGAGGTAAGTCTTCAAATTAGCAAGAAGGCTGCTATGGCTGGGGCTGATGAGGGCGTGTGGGGAGAGATAAGCCTGGTGGACAAAAGCTGACCGTTGGTGGTGAGAACGTTGTCAGGCCAGTGGTGAGGGTGCAGACCAGGCTCTGAGGGACTAAGCCCTGAGCAGTGGTGGAGAAATCAGAGTTGCAGGCGCAGACAGCTCTGAAGAGGTTAGGTGCTGTTCCAGGCATGGGGGTACATGCCTGTTATCCCAGCACCTAGAAGGCTGAGGCAGGAGGATTGCAAGTTCAAGCCAGCCTGGGCAACTTAGGGACATAGTGAGACTCTGTCTCAAAGCAATAATTGGTAGCAAGAAATCCCACAGATAGTGGATGGTGGAAGACATTGTTGTAGGTTGAATGGTAGCTCTTTCTCTCCCAAAGATACCTGCACCCTAATACCCAGACCTTGACTGTGAACTTGGGTGGAAAACCTCTATGCAGATATAATTAAGGACCTTGAGATGAGATCATTTCTGTTACCCAGATGGACTCTGACTCATGTAATGTGCCTTCTTATTTATTTTATTGGTACTAGGAATTGAACTCAGGACCACGAGCTTGCCAGGCAGGCACTGCACTGCTGAGCTGAATCCCCGGCCTGTGTGCCTTCTTATAAGAGACCAGACAAGACACAGGGACACCTGAAGAGCAAAGGTGACCAGGCCACGCAGGCAGAGCCAGGGAAGCCAAGGATTCCTGGGAGCCACCTGAGTCTCCAGAGGGCGGCAGTGTGGCTAACGGCTGATTTAGGACTTTCAGCCTCAGGAACTCTGGTAGACTACACTGCTCTTGTTTTGGGCCACCAGGGCTGTGCTAATTTGTCATGGCAGCCCTAGGAAACCAGTCTGGACATGGTCAATGCCACGTGACAACCCTCCATCCCCAGAGCATCAGAATGCTCTGGATGCCCGTGCAACCGGAACGATGGCCCCTCTCTGGTGGCTGTGAACATTCTCTGCATCTCCATTGCAGGAAGCCAAATGGTGCGGGGAAAATGACCGGCCGGGGAGACAGACATGATGGGCTTTGACACGCAGCCCTTACCGCTTCCCGTGTGGTGATCCCCGGGCGGCAGCATAACCGCAGGGCTCTCTCCTTGAGAACTGAAGGCTCTAAGTTACACAGCATCCTGACCCAGGCCCTGGGTCCTGGTGTGTGCTTGATGAATGTCCCATCACGCCCCTCGAGGGGTTGTATTCATCTCTGCACCTCCGTGAGAATTCCTGGGCATAATAAATACACAAGGAAGATGTGTTGGTTGAAATCGTGATTTCTCGCTGTTGATAGCAGAGGTATCTGTTTATTGAGTAACGGCTGTATGGCAGGCATTCACCTCAGCATGTAAATGATGTGTTTATTTAATTCTCATGGCAATGCCAAGATTCAGACATTATTATCTTTGTTTTACAGGTGACAGAAAAAGAGGCGAAGGCACACTCAGCTCCCAGAGCTGATTCCTGAGTCTCCCCCGGGCGATGAGGGGGTTTGCTCTGGCTCCTGCTGAGCTTCCCAGCGCTGGCCTGAGCCCTGCCAGCACCGCCTGCTTTCCCAGCTCAGCCCCAGCGCCCACGCTGGCCTGGCTCTCGCCCAGCTCTCTCCTCA
>PVLA01013444.1:0-36822 GCA_004027455.1 Hydrochoerus hydrochaeris
ACCGTCTCTGCCATATGCGGCCATAGCAAACACACACCCCCCATGATCTGAGGTCTTTAGCACAGATTAAGATTCAAAGTATCTTCAGAACCCAGAGATCAAGGTAAGTATGAGGCATATCCAGTGACTCCTGTGATCTGTGGCACCTCATGATCCTGGACTTGTTTTCTCTTTAGTGCGCACTCAAGCATGGACTGTACTCCACTGTCCACCAACCTGCAGCTTCAACTTGTGCTAAGCCTTTTGGTAACCTGAAGAATTAATGTGAAGATATAATACATCTGGCTCCTTCTGTCTGTGGTTTACTAAGGCTGGGAGATGATGATAGCTCATGGAACCCCATGTTTTGATTAGTTCCTCTTCTAAATTTCACTCATTTTCCTTTAATCTTTACATAGTGCTTATCAGTCATATGAATGATGTCAACTCCTCCAGTGTTTTTCAGATCGTAGGATAATTTACTCTTCTGTCCACATCACACCTGCCTGTAGTCTCCTAAGGCTGACAATTGAGAAGGCATTCTCTTTTACCCTGTTATGGGTCAGAAGGATCCCATTGCTGTCAGGGTCTTTTCCCTGAAACCTGACACTTACTGCAACATTCCACCTGCTACTCTGAGGCTTCCCACAGTGGCAATGTTTCTCAGCTCCTTGAGGTATCCTTGGAAGAAGTGATTGAACATTATCATGTAACCGTGCCCAGCTCACCAGGTCTCACTGGAAGCACAAGGTGCCATATGTGTCACTGCTTTCATAAAGAAGTCTCCCCAACACACTGCTACTAACTCAACTCCTGCCAGGAAGCAAATTTCTGTCCTATGGGACTCGGTAATTAAACCTCATGCTCTTTGTCACTGAAACTACTGCTATGAGAGCAAAGGAAATACCTGAGTCCTTACATCTCTAACTCTACCTCCTCAGGACTAAGTGCAGAGGCAGATTGTGTGTGATTCCTCTGTTCTGCAGGAAAGCCCTTGTCTCATGCCTCATTCATGATTTGTTTTTGATACCCCTAATGGTTCAGTGCTCATCTCCTAACTTTTAAGCACAGTACTCTTCTCTCTAAGACTATGCAGTATAAAGCCGTCACCTACTTGAGCCTCTTAGCTTTGACCTGGAACTACCTGGGATTACATCAGGTGGTGCCTTCTCTTCTTTGTAGTGAGAAACCCCAATCTCCTCTCTCAGTATCCTGACCTTTGCCTACACTATCTCCTGGACTCTTTTTTGTGCAATCCAGAAGCCAGGGCCCTGGCACAAAAGTCACCATAGTCCTTGGACCTTTGTTGATGATCAGACTCATCTACATCAGGTCAAGACCTGCCTGAGTGGAGAGCCTGAGTGGGACTCTCTGTTCACACAGTTCTGGAGCATGATTCTCTCAGTGGATACAGGACTCTGATATGCACTCCGGTAGGATTTACCAGTGCTACTTTTACTGATCTGAGTGCAGAAGTCACAAAACAAAGCCCACATCTCCCTCAGTCAGTAGAGGAAAAGCTGGTGTGTTCCTCATTTTGAGTACCTTATTTGAACACTCAATCCCAAGCATGACAGTTAGGGCATTGCTCTGTGTGGATTTCTGTTTTGAAAAAAAATATATAGTGCCTCTCTTTTCTCCTTGTAGGGCTAAAATTTCCCCTCTGCTACTGAGCCTCTTCCTCTTTGGATACCACAAGGCCACATCAGACACTCTCCAAATCCAGAGGGCAGATAGGAGAGGTGCTTCTAACATTGCAGCATTGCCCCCAAGCCCTTACATCTGACACAGAGGCAGAACTTCATGGAGCTGAATTCATAATGTGAAGAGGATGTTTCCTCCCATCTGTGCATATTCAAGAACCTTACCTGGATGCTGAAGAATCCTAGGAATTTACCCCCTGTGGAGCAGATCCTGAGTTTGTCACAATGGGTTCTTACCTTTCAGAGTACAGAGATAATCCTGTTCCTTGCTACAAACCCCAGGATTCTCCAGTGCTATTATCAGGGACAAGTTCTTAAGGGGACAGCACTTCCCTGAAGTCACTGTTGTTTAAATCCTACAGCACAGCCTGGGATTCCTTCTTCTGCTGTCAGAAGTCACTGAACACCCAAGCCACACCCACACCTAATTTGATCAGAGAGGAGGAAATCCATGAATGCCCCCAGGGTTCCACCTACCTGAGTATCACCAGAGTACAGCAGAGACAGGACTTTGTGAACATCTCTATCTGTGGACAGGTCCACTCAACAGGGAACAGGGTGATCACCTTGGCATGATCATTAACCAAAGTCCACCCCTCAGAGTTCAGATTTATTTACTAGGTCCTGATACTTTGCTTCCTCACACCTTGCAGGTCCAAAGAAGCACCTCAGCTGGATGGCTCTGCCCAGTGCCTCACATGAGCACAAGTATTCTGTGAATGCTGGTGTTCTTGTTGGAAATGCCCAGAGACCATCAGCCTGCAAACATTGCCCAACCCTTCCTCTGTCCCAAGAGTTGAACTGTAGACTTGCTATGAAAAGGATCATTCCTGGGCCTCAAGGACTGCACACCTCCTCCCTCTCTCTCTCTCTCTCTCTCTCTCTCTCTCTCTCTCTAGATGCAGAAGAAGTAAGTGCATCCCCTACAAAGCTTCTGCTTCTAATAAAGAAAAGAATATGAGATCTAAAAATTTAAGATTTAAAGCCTTTTATTTTTATGTATTATTTGTAGAAGGCATGTACAATTTTTTTAATTTATCAGAAACACTGGAATGAAACATATTATCCAACTTGCAACTGTGTAGTATTTTCTTCTTTAATGGTTATTTAATGATTTCAGTTTATAATGTTTTCATGCACTTTAGTCAGTAGGTACATGTATTTAGCAAATTTTTCTTCTTTTTATTTCCTTCTCCTTTCACGTTTGTCTATTTCTCTGTAGTCATATAATTATTACCTTTCTTGTGGGCAGTTGGTGTATATACATAATAGAGCCCAATTCTTTTCATGTCTCCATCACATCCTCTTCTCTACCAACCTCCATCTGTTACTCTCCATCTTTTTGCCAGATATTTATCTTCTACCTTCCCTCTTTCTCTCTTTCATTTTGCTTTATGTTTCATGTATACTTTTCTCATATGGCTGCTTCCAGTATTTAGCAATTATCGATCGTGGTGCTGTAAATGAGTGTAAGTGTTTAACTGTAATACAATTTCTTTAACTGTTTTGGAAAGATGCATAGAACGAGAATAGCTGGTTCAAATGGAATTTCTACTTTATGTTGCTCTCTTCTTTTATGTTTAGATTTTTAAAAAATTAGTTACATTCATTCACATTTTTAAGATAATCATTATGCATATGATACTTCTCTGCAAGGAACCATAAAAACTGGGCGGTTCTTTAGGCTTGCTCTCTCGGTGTCCATGGGGGAGATGCTTATATTAGTTCACATTCCAGTGCTCACCTGCATATGTGACAAGTCCTTTAACTCCGCTTCCTCTTTGTCTGAACCTGCTCCTCTCAAATGGAAGTTCTATTTCCCTGGTTATTCCTAGTTGTAAATCAGAGGAATCACGTATGCCCAAGTTCCTTTCAGAGCCTGCAGTGATAGCCAGCTATGACAGTATACTGAAGGACTGCGCAGGCCTGCTGTGGTTCTTCTGTCATTCCATTTTCCTGAGCCTCCCATTCACATCCACTGGAATAAGACACTCCTCTCTGTTGAATTGAAGTCACCCACACTACGGCTCTGGACAACTCCTTCATTTGGAAATAATTGTCTCCCATTCATTTATGGGAGTCATGATCTTGAATTTTGTCTCATGATTAATGGCTTCTACTTCTTTCTTAAAAGCTTCTGGAGAAAACCCACATTTCAGCCAAAAGTTGACCAGTCTCTTATTTGCATCCCCTGTGTAGAAGGAATGTATGTCACATCAGTGCCTGAAACTACAACAGAAACCTGGGAGCCTAGGTGCTAAATTAATAAATCCGTTCCTTTTTCCTAATTTATTTCAAAAAGACTCATTCAGAGGGGAATAAAAGAATTCTCTTATTGTATAACAAAGTGTTAAGACCAATCATATGTTTAGATTTAGAATAACAAATATTAATATTTTGCAAAATTAGTGGCAGCTTAGGGTACCATTTAAATACAGGATATATTTATATTTTCCATTATTGTATTATTTATAGTCATGTTTGTATATATATACACATATATATATGTATATATATATAAAATGTAACATATATGTGCATATACAATTATGTCTTGCAAGTACTTCTGTGTGTGCCTGTTTTATTTCAATTGTATTGCTTGAAACTTTTAAAAAGCTGATATAATCCTATTTTTTTATTTTTATTTTATGGAAAAAAGTAAAACAATTTCATAGCAAAGTAATAGGAGAATAGCTGTAGTTAATGCACTGCTTATTGTTATTAAATTAATTACTCAGTTCTCTATATGGGCATAAAAAACCTCTCCCAACAATATTAGCACTAACCTTTTTTTAAAATGAACTCATTTTCATTTTTTCCATTTTCTTTCCTTCTTTTCTTCTTTCCCCTATTCTAGTTCCTTTTGCCTTTTGAACATTTTCTTTCCATTTCACAATATCTATTGTACATTTTAAAACTTACATATTCTTTCAGTTTCTTACACCAGGGGACAACATGTCTACATATGTGAGTCTGATTTATTTCACTTATGACTATGATCTCAATTTTCATCCATTACCCTGTGCAAATATCAACTTTGCCCTTCTTTATGGCTGATTGGTATTGCATTGTATAAAAATACCACATCTATTTTTATCCATTTTTTGGCTGATGGACATTTAGGTTGTTGCCATGTTTTAGCTATTACCAATTGTGCTGCTATAAACATTGCTGTGCATATATCATTCTGTTACAATGTTTTTAATTCTTCCAGGAAGGTACCAAGAAGTGGAATAGCTGGGTGGAATGGGACCTCTAATCCTAGCTTTTAGAGGAATCCCCATTGTGATTGCCATAGTGGTTGCACCAGTGTGCACTCCCACTGACAGTGGAGAAGGGTACCTTTTCCCCTATGGCCCCACAAGCATTTGTTATTGGTTGATTTCTTGATGGTAGTCATTATTTCTGGAGTGAGATGGAATCTCAGTGTTGTTTTAATTTGCATCTGTCAAATGACAAATGATGTCTAATATGATTTCATATATTTGTTGTCATTTGTATTTCTTATAACAGGTGTGTGTTCATTTCTGATGCCCATATTTGGGTTGGGTGTTTGAATTTGGAAGATCTGATTTTTTTCAACTATTTATCTAGATTTAAGTTTTTTGTCTAAGGGACAATTAACTAAACTTTTTCTCACTCTGTGTTTGCCTTTTCATTCTTTTGATGATTTCTTTTGATGAGTGGAAACATTTTAATAATATGAAATGCTAGTTGTTGATTCTTTGAATTATAACCTGTGTAGCCTGGGTTTTGTTCATGAGGCCTCTGCCTACACCTATGTCTTTGAGATTTCTACCTGCTTTCTCTCCTAGTAGATTTAATGTTTCTGTTTTAGTATTTAGATCTTTGATCCATTTTGACGTTAGTGCATGGTGGTAGACATGAATCTAGTTTTAGTCTTTGTCATGTAGGAAGACAGTTTTTCCAGTACCATTTATTAAAGAGGCTATCTTTCTTCAAGTGAACATGTTTGGCTGCTTTGTGAAAGAAAAGGTAGCTTAGTGTGTTTGTGGTTGATTCTGAATCTTCTAATCTGTTCCCTGATCCTCTTTTTTCCCCCCAGAACCATACTGCCCTCTGCTTTGCCTTTGTTGCCTAGAATTGCTTTTGCTATTCTAGGTCTCTTCTGTTTCCAAGTGAATTTTAGGAATGTTTTCTGTAGTTCTTTGAGGTATATAAAAGGTAATTTGATCAGGATTTCATTAAATGTGTGTAACAATTCTGGGGGTATGGCCGTTTTCACTGTTGGTTCTTTCTGTTTTCTGATATCCTTTTCAATCTCCTTCTTCAGAGTACTGTAATGTTCAACATGTATATCTTTCACTTCCTTCGATTGATTCCTAATTATTTCATTTTTGATGCTATATAATTCTGTTTGAAAGTGAAGAAAGTGAAGAAAAAGTTAACTGAAAAAATATATATATGTCAATATATTAAAATATATTGATATGATGCTTTTGGTTAGTCAATCTTTTGCTAGTTGATATATTTAATAATACAATGTTTTTCTTAAAATGTATATGCTGCTTTTTCCTTTGTATTTTGTCTCTTGTTGATCTTTTACACTAAACTTTTTCATTTGATCAACACAGTTTTTGGTTCATATTTATCTGAGTATTTAAATTGATTTCCAGTTTTATTTCTCAGTTGAAAAATAAGACAAGGATCAATAGATAGATAATTGTTTTGTCAGGATAGAAACATATTGTTCTATTTTTTTCTTGTTGCAAACCAGAAAAAATACAGTAGCTCAAAAAGTTTGAAATCCCACTGAATGTGATAGTTGAGGTAGTTTTCTGAACTTGATCTTTTAAATCTGTATGATTTTTGCATATGTAGGTTATCACAATTTCCAGATTATTACTTCTTTCCTTCCTATAATCACATCTGTCTTTTATTTTAATATTCTTGTTTAGGGTAAGTATTCTATTCCTATCTGTTGTTGTGAGTGTATAGTGTTTCTTAATATCTTCTTCAGTACATTTTTGAGTAGTAGGAAAAATGAATTTAGCAGAGCATGATAAGCCTTAATCTGAGAAGAGTGTCACAGCGTAGCTTCTAGAGTATTTCAGCCCATTAATCTATTATGAAACCTGTCTGTTCACAGTACCTGCCTGGCAAGTGCAAGGTCCTGAGTTCGATTCCTAATACAAAACAAAACAAAGTAAAAAACAAACAAACAAAAACACTGTCTCTTTAAGTTGTGGAACTTGGGCACATTACCAAATTCCATGAGCCTCAGAGTCTCTCTGAGGATCACTGTATACGAAGAGTATCATATGACTGGAAGAATGTGGTTTAATTTGTGTGATGCATCTGGCTCAATGGCTGGAGTGCAAGAAAACTTTTTAAAAAATGCCTGTTGTATCTAAACCTATTTCAACCACTGGGATACTAGACATGAAGCTAAATTTTATTTTCGTCTAGGAGGTAAGAGAGATTATGTAACATTCTACGAAGCTGAACAAGAAGTCAGCCCCGACATCTCATTACCAAGAAACACTTAGTAAAATTTCCCTTATTTTATCACATTTTCATATGGAGGTATCCATCTCAGGGGAATGCAACTTAATTTCTAGAATTGGTTTCAACAACCAACACTGGCCTTTCATGAAAACATTATCTTCATTAATTTTACACCAACTGAAATTTAGATCTGCCTTAGAGTTTAGTAACACACACACACACACACACACACACATTCTTTTAATGGAATGGGCTGCCACTGCCCAACCTATGGCAAAGGGCAGTAACTCAGTGGTTTCTGAGTTCCATTCTCAAAAAGAACATCACCATTATTTTACAGAAACTCTCTGGACACTATATATACCTAATTTGTGAAATTATTCTGCCCTTCATTAAGACAAGAGCCCAGGAAACTTTACATCCCTGCACCAAGAGGAGATTCTCTCTGGCTTGTGCACAGCCCCAAAATTCTTGGCATGAGCAAGTAGCCATTTCATGCTAGGTTTTTAACTGTGAGACCCACCACCTATATGCATGGCCCCTGTTTAGCAGAATGTTTCTTGTACAGCCCCTCCAGGCACCTGTAGTTCCATTAAATTTATCTCCAGATGAGAGATGCTCAATTGCCCAGTCTCTAATTTCCTTGACTTAGAAAATTCACACTAGAGTCCTAATCTGGAATCCATCCCCTATTGTCATCTCTTTTTCCTTATTTTTGGATCTTGGGGGGTATCTCATAGCCTGTTCTTTAAGATAGCTACTTTTTAGACTTTAAAGTTTAAGGGACATGGGCTTAGTGTATTTTTCTTATCTTTTCCACTACTAGGCAAGAGCCTTGGAAAGAACATTGCTCATTTAATATTTGAGTACTAAACTATGAGGATGCAAGAAGTCAGATTTGGTATGAATTTATTTTTCCTGAATTCCTGATAAAGATAGGGCAATTTAGGTATGCATACTTTAGATCTGCAAAAACAAAAAGGGCTAATATTATAACTAACCAAAATTTTAACACCTTTATTTTTTCTTTCATACTTCAAGATCTCACCAACTTGTTGTGGGAAATTTATCACAAGCTCTGCATTCTGATGTCATGTCATCTTATTGTGAATCACAAAAGCAAATTCCAGGATTTTCAAATTTCTTGAAAATGCCAAACTTCTTACTCTCAATCTGCTGTACTTCAATAAAAGTATAGTTTCTGTTTCTGATAAACTTAGATTTTTAAAGCTAAATAAACTTTATTTAAAATTAAGCACTATGCAAAACTAGGCAACTCTCCAATTTAGCCATATAATATGGTAACACAAGTATATCATACATTGCATTCTTATCACCTCCACATTGAACCTCCACTAATTAGAATTTTGAGACTTTTGTTTAACTCAGCCTGAAGAAATGGCTCACAAGGACTTGTAGGAGCATTTAATGTCTCTTGGACTTATCAATAGTGTCCAGGTTGACTGCAACTCCTTTCTCTCCCATCTTGTAGTCTTTTCATAATAGGAAGACAGGCATGTTGACAGTGGCATTGACTATGTGCAAAATTTTCTCATTCTTCAAATCCTGGGTCAGTTTAGGGATATAATTTAAATTTATGAAGAAAAAAAAGAATAAATGAAATAATACCAGGAATTTTCCTCACTATGGCAATGTTAAGTAGTGGAACTTTTGGAGATAGAGACAAGTACAGTGTACATAGATCATGGAGTTTAGCCCTCAGAAGGGATAAATTCAGTCTTATGGAATGAGTTACCTCTCACAGGAGTGGATTATTATGAACTGATGTCAATCTACACACTTAAAACTTTGTGTATATGGCTGATTCACTTTCCATTTGTCTGCCATGTTGTTTCTGAGTCAGGAAACCCTTTCTAACATTCTGACAACACAGTAGTTGCATCCTTCCAGCAATTAAAATCATGAACTAAATTAACCTCCTTTCTTCCCATAAGACACTCAAGCTAAGATCTTGCTATAGCAACAAAAAGAGACTAATACAGTGTTCTTTTATGAGACAAGCGTCACAACTTTTGCCTTTACAGTGGGCTCTTTCATCTCCTACTTGGACAATACTTATTGCATCAGTATTCTTGCCTTCTTAGTTAGATCTTTGTAGGGATTCTCAAAGGAAGATGAAGTAATTTTCTCAAGTCCTTTGCATAATACATCTACTATAGCACTGATGTAGGTGGGAAAGTTGAGACTCTACAAGAATACTAGCAACATGTGTGACCCAGAAAAATTTCTTAACTGAAGAGTAAAATTTGGAGGAAGGGAATTTTTCTGCCCAAAGTGAATGTTTGAGACTCTAAGTCACACCTCAGAAATGGAGGCATTTCTCAAAAGCACAGAAGCCTGATGACTGTGTTCAGGAGCAGCAGGCACATGTGGATAAGAGAGTAGGCAACAAAGACACCAGTAAACGTCTTCATCAGGGAGATATCACTTTGGCTGTTAGGACACTGCTTCTGTAGGTTTCAAAGAGGACACTACTCTAGAATCTCCTTGTACTCTCATTCTTGCACAATTTGTCTCCTAGGAACACAGTAGAAGATGTAGAGTATTGTAGGCTTGAACCTGTCAGCCTGCCCATTACTGACTGGGGGAGAACAGGACTTGTTCTGTGGCTTCCTTGCTCTAGAGTGTAGGGGTTCATGTATATTTACCTTCAGGATGGTTATATTAACTCTTGGTAGGACCTGGGCTTCTCCCCATTAATGCTTTTGGGATGGTGCTTTAAAACTCCCTGAGAGCTGATCAAGGGAAACTTAGAGGTACTTGAGTCACTCAGCCATGCCTGAGAACATTCAGTGCTAGTTGCTCAGCAGACTCTAATGTTATAGACTCCCTGTTATGTCTTGTATCTAGGTTCCCCTTAAAGGCTCATGAGCTTATAGGTGGGGGCTTTTCAGAGGTTATTGGAATATGATGTGTCAATATGGATTAAGGGCGTGCAGTAACTAAATTAA
Source organism: Hydrochoerus hydrochaeris (assembly GCA_004027455.1). NCBI lineage: Eukaryota > Metazoa > Chordata > Mammalia > Rodentia > Hydrochaeridae > Hydrochoerus > Hydrochoerus hydrochaeris. The sequence continues at coordinate 10,124 of PVLA01013444.1, forward strand.
TACACTGATTGGTTTAGAATAGTTCTAAATGTGGATTGCATCAACCAATAGGCTTGTATCCTAAATAGAACAAAAATGGAAGAGTCACTGTTGGTGCCTTCTGACTGCCTGGCATGGCCTGTTTCTTCTCTGTCATGCTGTCCTACTTTGGAGTCAGGCAACTGTAGACTAAAACTACAAAATGTGAACTAAAAAAATCTCATATCCTTTAACTTGTGCATGTTGTGTATTTTGTCTCAGCAATGAGAAAGTATTTAAGACACTTCCCCTGTCCTAATATTACTCAGGATCTTTATCTGGCTCCCATGCAGAGTGGTCATTTCTCTCTCCTGCTGACTGTATCCTCATTAGAGTCACTACACACCCTGCCTACATGATGGAAGGTATAAGCGTCTATAATGAAATAATTCACAAGTTTGACTTCACTAATTTAAAACTTTTCCTTTTATGACACATCATCAAGGGAATGAAAGGTAACCCACAGATCAGGAGGAAAAATTTTCAAAAGCTATAACATAAAGGGTTATTATTCTAGATAAGTCTCATCATTAAGAAATGAACAGCTCAGTTAACAAGATGGCAGAGAACTGAACAGACATCCCAAAGAAAGGATATAAAAATGGCAAGTAAACATATGAGCAGTTGCTTAACTTATGTCATTAGGGAATTTCAAATGAAAAGAATAAGGTGATATGGCTATTCAAATGGTCAAAAGCAAAACCCTGCAAGAGTAAGGGCAGGTAGTTGGTGGAGTATCTGAGCATCCTGGAGAATGCCAGCAGTAGGTGTGCTCTAGGGCATCCCCCACAACAAGAAAGGAGGAAAAGCATAACTTCTTTTTATCCTGAAAAACAGTAAGTGCTCACAAGATAGAGTCTCATCTTGAGCATGCAATTCTGACGTAATGGACTTTATTCTTTTTACCCCATCCAGAGGCATGATGAGAGTGGACAAGGAAGTGGACATTAATGGATTCAGAAAGTGATGCAGGTAGCGTAGGTGGTGAGCAATGCAGCATCTAAATGTTGTGCAACAATAACAATCGATGGCTGGTTGAGACACAAATAACATAGCTGCTTTAAAAGATGATGTGGAACTTTCTCACAAAACTGTGCATATTTTCATCTTGTGATCCAGCAATTAACTTTCTTATTATTTACCCGAGTTGAAGCTTATGACTAACACAGAAATCTAAACACAAATGTTTATAGCACTTTTATTCATAATTGACCAAACTTGCTGTTAACCAAGATGTTGCCATACTGTATTTTTCTTGGAGCCATTGAACCATGGACTAAAAACAGGAACCAAACTAAACCACTCTTCAGTTTGTGGTTGTCAGATATTGTGTTTCACTTACCAAAATACCAAGACAAGTCCTGAATTAGTACACATCGGACTGAAGTCATCACCTTTCTGAGAACTCAAGCTTGAGATAAAGTTCAGCCATACTCTGTGAAGGAAGTTTCGGTACTCTGTGGGTGGACAATAGAGCCAGGAGTTTCTGAGCCACTCTGCTGTGGCTGACTGGTTCTTTCTTTACTTAGGGTCCTCAACTCAATATGTATGAAAGGCTGAGAACCAACTTTATTAGTGAAGCTAATACATTTATAGTGAGATGTAGAAGTCCCTATAAAGATTAAAAGAGAAATGAGCAGACTCTCAGTTTTATAACTCTCCCTGGCATGCTGTATCCGTATATGGGTGAGACCTATTATGTGAGTCCTCCTTTTTAACTTGGCTTTTACTCCTTGGTTAAAGATGTGCTTTGAAACTCCACATACTTAAAAACAGCCACCATGCTGCAAAAGGTAGAATTTGACTAGAGCTTGCCAAATGACTCCCAAGGCAACCTAATTGAATGCAATTTAGTTGAACAGGTACAGAATTCCCAGTTAGGACAAGAAGAGAGGCACAAGGTCTGTGTTTAATAGCCAGTGCCTTGAGGATATCACAGTTCTTACACAGCAACTAACAGCAGATTACATCCGTTGAACTCCTAGTTTGTGACTATGATTGAAAGTGCTGGGACAGGTGCTAAGAGCACTTTTTATCTCTGCTGCAGGTGGAGATTCTCTCTCATCATGCAGATGCACTTAGCTTATCTCCCACTGAGGGACTTGTAGTTTCCTAAGACTCCATACCAATAGGTCCACTAAGTTACACTTGACTCTGCTCGTCTCAAACCAGTTTTCTCCCTTCCTATTTCTTTACATTTGTGTTTCAATCTTATACTATATATCACCATTTTCCATATGTAATGGTTGAATACGAATATTATGATTCTATCATCAGTTACTAAACTTCTTTTTATTTCTCTAGCAGTGCCAGCACATATTATTCTTAAATATGAACATGCGCAGTTCATATTTAAGAAATAAATAAGTTGGTAAGTATGAGTGTCTAATAAATTATGATGCAGTTCTAATTCCAGAATAAACCAGATACGCATAGTAATAAATTTTTTAATTTTAGAAGAAAGTAGGTTAGGAAGTCAAATCTGATCAACTCAAACTTTTCTATTTCTTTATTCTATATATATTAATGTTAATTTTTCATATTTTAGAAGAAATAGTTATTCTAATTTCATGGAATTTTGCACCAGATAAGGAAAGTAGATGAAATCTTCACACAAGTTTTATCAAAACAAAAGATTCTTCCTTGTAGTCTGTTAAAACTATGTGACCAAAAATATTTATAAGACAGACGATAATGCCAAATAATAGGAACATTTGAAAATTAACAAATAATATAGATAAATATTCAAAGCGCTCATACAAACTAGAAGAGCAAAGATATGAAGAACTGTATTCTTTACAGTCCCTGCCACCCTCTACTACTGGGAACATTAAGTTCTTTCTTTATCTATGTAACATATCTTTATGTTTCCCAATTTCATTAGCTAGGGGAGAAGCTGTTCCATGTTCCATGTTTAAGAGAATGGAATATTTCCTGTTTGTGGCATTATCACTGTGTCTATTTGTGGCCTCAGCTCTTTCTTTTTTTCATATCTCAAAGGCTCTTCATACCTGAACTGGAAGGCCTGGGGATGGTATCATTGATTTAGACCCCAAACTGCAGGACTTTTAGCTTCCTGATCTCAGCACAGGCTATGAATTCATAGTGAGGAGGATTACTGTTGGGCACCAGGTATTTCAAATTCAGTAAGTCTTTTGTGATGAGCTTCCTGGGTTCCCCAAAGTAGAAGTTCTCTTTCCATCATATGTTTTCCTCTTATTTAAGAATTTCCAGGTCTTCCCCTCAGTGACAGACTTGCCATTCATGAAGACCACTTCAAGAAGGTACCTTTCTCATTGTTAGTTACTTTTATCATGACTGAGACAAAATACCCATCCCCCAAAGTTAAAGAAGAAAGTATTTATTTGGTTCCATTTGTAAGAGTTTCAGTCCATAGTTAGTTGGCTCCAAGGCTGTGTGATATGGCAGAAGGTCATCATGAAGGAAAAACAATTCATGGTGGGTAGAAAGCAGCAAACAGTGAAGTAGTAAGCAGCAAGGGAGAAGCAAAAACAACAGCAGACCGCTTTCTGTCCCTTATTTTCTACACAGGTACCCACGCTTAGGGAAAGTAGCATTCACATGCAGAGTGGGGCACCCTTAATCCCAGTATCACTGCATGAATCAGTCCCAGCATCACATTCTTAATCCTAGCATCACACTCTCTCAATTCAGCCACCTGTGAAAATCTCCTCCTATGACCACATGAGGTTTTCAGGGGATATCATAATGGTTCAGCAGGAGACCAGTTTTAGGAATCCCCTTGCTATGGCTCACCATCTAATTGTTGGGGAGATTCACTTTGCTGACAAAGCATAAAAGTTATTGGTAGCATTGACTTCCTTTAACTATATGCAAAATACTGTCTCCATGTTGAAAGAAAATCTCAGGATCTCCAGGAAGCAGCTCTTATCTTACCTGTGGATAATCTTCAGCATGCTTTCTTTGCTAACAGGCTTTTCCATTATGTACACGTGTATGATGAAGCTCGCCAACATGCTGGCCATCTTAGTTACAGGGGCCCTGGGAGGCTGCTTGGTGGAATGTAGAATGTGGGAAGAATGTTGCTTTTTCTTGGTTTTGCAGGTAATTCCTTCATCTGATCTTTGGTTAGAAATATCTTTAGATACAGTGATATAAACTGCTCTCTGAGACCTCTTAGGAGGGCATTGTGTCTGAGGAATCAACACAATGTGGGTGTGGGTGGTAACTCACAAATGAAGTGAAGATCAAGAGAGAAATATTTCTTCTTGATTGCAGTAACCTCAATTCCTGGAGTCCCTTGGTTTCCCTTTGAACATGGTAGGGTTTATCAGGAACATGGTCTTACTTTTTTGACTCCAAGGTATGATGACTGTCATCAGGGATGATGGACAAGAATATGACAGAATATGTGGGCACCTGGAAGAGAAAATATGGGAGATCATAAGCAGCTGTGGCACAGAGATATCTCCTTTGCTTTACAGATACTCTTCTTCAGGTTTCCCTGTAACCACTGCTCTAGGACCCACTCCTTCTCATCAACCTCTTCCTTGGTAACTTGGTGGAGATATCAAATTATACCGTAGGCTGTAGCTCGTCAGCCTTTCCTTATGTGCATGAGGTTGATAGTAGAGATAACAGGTTTAATTCTTGAGGATCCACTAGTACTGTGGAACAAGGCCCTTTTCAGTAAACATTTAACATAATGAAGTCACGTTTTAGCAGCACTTTGGTCTTTTCCTTTGTGCTAATATGTTCATCAAATGTCCTCTGTTCTCCCTAACCCCTTCGAGTAAGTAAAAAGCCCATTCATTCTAATTTGCTTGTTGGAGTACACTAAGTTTGAGAGTTCTGTGGAGACATGCTTCAACACAGGCAGGTTGAATTCTTCAGTTCTAAGACAGGGTTGCTCCTGTGGTTTAAAATATGACCTGACACACCTACCATGCTGCTTGATTTCCATTTCCTCAGACAAGTGTTAAAAATTAATTAAAGGCATTCAACATTAAGGTGTTCTTATACACATGACCACCATGTCTGGTCTTTTCAGTGTTACAAGTGGTAGGGGAGTCTATTCTGTCACCCTGTTTTGAAAAGGGAGTGGTATAACCAGTCCTCATTTAAGGTCATCACCATGACTCCTGAATGGGTGTGGGTCTCCTCTTTCTGCAGATTAGTGGCATACAAATTATCCAACCATTCTGTAGCTATCTGGGTGAAAAGGGTTAACACAGACTTACAACTTTTCTGGGCATTCCCAGGATTGTGAGAAGTGATGAATGTGTAGTAACCCCTTTTCTGAGGTAGTGAACCTTAATCCTTACTCAAGTCTTTGACCATGTTTCTGGTAAGGCTTTGTACTCATTCTCTCCTTAAATCAGGTTCTCATACAACCAATGTAGGATCTCCCACATATGAATATACTTTCTTGGTGCCTCAAAAAAAGGAATCTAAGAACATTGCTTTGTGCTGTCACTTCCTATTGGAAATGATCTTATCATTAATAGTTGGGTCTCAAACTTTTATTCCATTGGGGTAAGATCTGCTAAATCTGGGCTACTTCTTTATACCAAAGCCCTCTTTTCTTGTGGCTTTCTAGGAAATGCATAACTTAAGAACTTTACCCAGGCCTCCTAGGATCAACCCAAGGTATAACAAGAGGAAACAATGCCCCAACTATACATTAGGGACCAAATCTTAAGACCAGTCCTGGGAATTCACTCTCTGCCAAGGGCAGACAGTATCTCCAGAGCCAGAACTTCAACCTACCTATGGAAGGGAGAGAGGTGATCACATCCATACAACCAACTCCTAATGTCTTCTTTGGCTAAAAGTTGCTATCCAATAGTCCTTTTCTCCAATCAATGATCCTTATGTCCTCATTATTTTACCTACAAAATCCAGGAATTCCTGCCTGTACTGACAAGAGCCACACAACCACCAAAGCAAACTCTCACCATGCCACTTCCCTTCAGGGAAAATTTGGGCACCCGCATTGTACTTCCTGCTTGAAACTTTCAGTTCTAACAGTTGTGGCTGTGTCCTGTGAACATTGCTATTTTGGGATACATCCTCCCATCAGTACTAGGATACTCCACACGACTCTGGTCTTGCCCATAGTCTCCCTGACATGAACTGGGCTCCAATTAATGCCCTTTCTTTCCTAATATCACCAAGGCAGACCATCTCAGATAAAAATATAACAAAATGTTTCAATTTTTAAAAATTCTAGTGTATAGCATGACAATTAATTCTCATTAAAATTTTCTCCCTTTGCCTCAAATGCACTTAATTCTATAATTTTTGTCACTTTCTGTAGCATTCTTGGAAGTCCTTTTTTGACAGTTACTATACAATGAATGAGATGGCATAGTACCATCCAGCAGAAAGGAAAGTTCATTAAAAATAGAGTATGTCTTTAGCCAACTTATTATTGGATCTGGTAAGCTGAAGTTCTTTCCCAAATTCCAGGTGACCAAGAAAAGAAATATTTTGAAGAGAAAAGATTAGTGGTCTTGGGTATGGTAATTTGCAGAACACAAATCTGTTAATGTGTGAGAGGAAAAGAAGTCTATTGAGGAGCTGGAGAAAATGATCTGAAGAATAGAGAATGAAGACAATGTAGTATCTTGAAATCTATGACAGACACCATGCTCTACTCAGCAAATCAATCTTAATACTCCATCTCTTAGGTACATAAGTATTCTTGCACCTCCCCCACAAACATGTGATTAATTTTAACCAGCACAATGGGAAGTCATGAGGTGGTAGAGCATTTGTCAAACTAAGTTCCAGAATGACAAGGTGACAAATCCTTAATGCTCCTCCATCCGTGATATACATTGAACCATTCAGATGACAAAAAAACCCAAAACACTCTGTTGTGCTAACACACTGATATTTGGGGATAAATTTGTCATCCTCGAATAACACTACTTTTGGCTAACCTGAAAGCTAAGGAAGTAACATGTTTAGCAAGGGAGAAAATAGTCACAGAAGTGTCATATATATTACATGTTCAGAAAAAACACCTTTCAGGAGATTATCAGGTGTGAAATTATTGAGAACGTAGGTTCAAATGTTTTAGGGGTCTTCAATTATATCAGTTTGGTGGAAAATCTGCAGTGTTCTTCAGAGAAAGCTAGCAAGTGTGCTCTTCAAATCAATGCAATAAAGAGTTAACTTGTACTCAAAATTGACATCACAATTTATATACACTGTACTTTGTAGTTGAAATCTTTATTTTGTCTTGAAATCTTGAAGTGAAGACACTAATGTTGATTGATTTTGCATTTACTTGCCTTGATTCTGCATTTATTTTTAACAAGTAAACACTGTTCTTAATATTTTCACTTTCATGAAAAGCAAATTTCAGCATACAAAGAACTTATTTCATACATTTAGTTATGTAATGGGTTGTTTAAAATTCTGGGTGCCTTTTACTGCTGGAAAGAAATACTAAAGAATGGTTAGAGAGCCAGGCAAGTCACCAAAGACTACTTAATTCACAATGTGTTTGAATATATCTCACTGCATCATTAAGATTCATGTTATTGAACTAAGCCATTGCGTGGCAAACTAAAAGCCATTTTACATAAGGCATGACAATATAGAATATAGAGTCAAGCAGGAATATATATATATATATATATATATATATATATATTTCCAAAACTTGTCTGGATACAAAGAAAAGGAAGCATAAATGGCACATACCTAAACATAAGTTAAAATATTTGCATTGGTAAAATCAAAGTACTTTGTGTGAGTAAGACTTTTGATAAAAAAATTCCAGCTTGAAAAAATTAAATCACACAAAATATTTAAATATACATAAACTAGTTTGATTTTGTAGAAATTTGCACATATTTTAATGATTCTTTCATACTGTTCGGAAAAGGCATAATCAGACTCTTCTAAGATTTATTAGAATATATTAAGAGATATTGTTGGATACCACAGTGTCCACAATAAAGTCTTAGTGTCAGATGTGGTTCAAGGTGGGTATGTCTGTTTTTCGTTGTGTATTTACCATAGACCAAAGTAAACTGTCTCCCTAGAGAAGTATTTTATTTATCTTAAATAAATGGGAAAAGGGGAATTAAGGAATAAAATTTTTGATATCCAGGACTGAATTTTTAAACGTTAATGATTTTTCTCAGTTAACGTTAGGGAAAAAAGTTCTATAGTGTCCACAATGACTACTCCCATGCAGAAGGCTATTTTTTGTCTTTTATTGGGGCACAGTCATAATAGAGGGTAGTGATTTTTTGAGGAAATTTGTGTATGCGTGTAATATATCTTGTTCACTTTCTACTCATTTACCCACCTCTTTCTTTCTTCTTCCCTGATCTTCTTCTCCATCTCAGACTCTACCTCATAGTTTCTCTTTATTCTATTCATTTAATTTATAAAACTGGTTTCTCATACAGGAAAAAGACTGCACACAAGGTTATTATGTTCTGTAATTTATTTTTCAAAAGGCTCTGGCTAGGGTCTATTATCTTTCTCTATTAAAGGTTAATTAGCACCTTAATATGCAAAATGAAAACTTAGCAAGAAATTTTTGATAATAAAAGAATAATGCATATATAATATAAAAGAATAGTATATATATATATATATATATTATATATATATGAATTTGTGGGAAAGTTTCCAAATGCTATACATTTATCCCTTACAATAATTAATAACTACAGACTATCATTATTCCAATATTACATACGAGTAATGAGACATTGAGAAGTTAATTAATTTGCCATGTTCACCTGCCTAGGAAATAGCGGAGTCTGAATACAAGAACAAATATTTGGTTCTGAAGTTCCCTGTTTTTATATGTTGCATTCATCTTTCTAGACAATGTGAGATAAATGTGTTCTATGAAATATATAAAAACGATGAACTATCAAGGATTCATATGTTGATGTATTTTTTTGTTTATGTGCACCTTAGACAATTTTCTGTTGCTAAAACACAATACACAAGCTTCTACTGGCTTATGGTTCTGATTGAAATTGAAGGGTCCACATCTGGTGGGCTTCTTGCAGGCAAGTTTCTGAGGCAGCACAAGACATCACATGGCCACAAACACAGTGCGTGCATGTGTGTGTGAATTCTCTGGCTTCTCTCTCCGTTTGCTTATAAATCCAATAGAATCAGTGATGGAGGCACCATCCTGATAATTTTATGTAATCACTTTCACTTCCAAAGCCCATAAACCCCATAGTTGTCTTAAATTTCCACCCTCACAATATCTCAGAATGGGGATTATACTTCAACATTAAAACCAGAAGAGAGTCATTCAAATCAGAACATATGACATCATTAGAGAAGTAGTCTGTGACTTGATCTTTAATTTTTCTGCATTTATTGGTAAATAAGACACATAATTTAACTATTCTTCGTAAATTATTTCTTATATTTCCCATTTGATGGATTCCAAAACACTCAGGATTAGAATATCCCATTGGCTTTTAATATTTTCTGTTTTTAACTTTAAAATCATTTTTAAGAATATATGTATCCTGTAGAAAATACAGAGAATAAAAACCTAAGATATGACAACTTCTAGTTTTATTACAACAACTTCTAGATGTTAAGGTACATATTAATTAATTTGTGCTGCCTTATAAAGAACCACAACACTCAGCATTTTAAAACAAATATTTGTGTTAAGTATCTGTACACTGGCTGAGGTAGTTCTGGTTCATACTACAGTACAGGTGAGACTACTTGGAATTTTTTCTAGTGATGGTGGCAAAAGTTCAAGTACAGCTTGAGATACAGGCACACTGTAAACCTTTGTCTGAATAACAAATGGCCAAATCCACAAAACATCGCCTATCCCAACCATAATAAATGGAGAAAGACCATCTTCTCACGATGTAGATAAGAACTGAGATGCAGGAGACAGTAAACAACTTGGGTTAATAACAATGTACCAGAGAGTATTTTGTAAACTAGTAAATAATGTCTGCATATCAATTGATATATGTGTTGATTTAAGTTCATTTTTACACACACAATGCAATTCTTCCCTGTTACCACCACTATATCCCAAAAAATGAAACCAATCCACATTTTAATCCAGATTAAATTGATAATCACCTTTCTTAGCCAAGCAGGAATCATGGTGGTTTCAGAATATCCCCTAGTTAATTTTGTTAGTAAAGGAAGGATTTGTATAGCTTCAGTGGCATGCCTGTAAGCAAATTTGCCATGTTTTTTTCCTTGGCCTTGGCTTTTGTTCATGACAGGTCTGAACAAACAACTTCATACACTAAACTTTGTATCTCATTATTGCCTTAGACTATAATTCTAGAAATATAATTGTCTAAAAAACTGTTAAGGATATTTTATACATGCTATTTATGCATAGAGACAATCTCATTGTATCCTTTCATTGGTGTTAGATATTATTTTTTAAAGTATTTTATATTTTACCTGCAAGAAATTAATTTAATTCATTTATTGCTAAGTCAAATATTTTAAAATATTTACTGTCCATTCAAATTTCACCCATTTCTCCCTTAATTATTTCATGTATTCACAGTAAGCTGTCTGTCTCTTGGAACTTTACAATTTAGGGGATTATCTGAACAATTAAATGAGAGTACTTTAGATCTAGAAGGACCGAAGCACTCATCCAACCTTCTCTCTTGTGCTGCTAAGACTGATTCAGAAAGAACTTACTTCTCTACTGACTTCCTGTTTACTACTAATTTTCAATAACACTGAAAGCATTATTGTCTTATTGTTCTTTGAGGAAAAATTATGCTAAAGTTTGGGAGACAAGATCTAAACAGGAAACATTGAGATGTAATTAAATTAGATTGCATGTGTAAAAGCTGAATATACATAATGTTAAACTTTCTACTACTGTATTACAAAAGCAGAAATAAGCGAAAGTAATTTCAATCATATATTTGATTTGTTAGATCACACACACACACACACACACACATATAACTTTTCCTATGATGTTTTTGAAATGCAAAATGTATTTTGTACTGAGAGTAAATATGTTCTCAATTCGGAAAGGTACATTTCCAGATCATAAAAAACAGGTCATTTTTGTCTATGGGATGGTATACCACAGATTTATAGCATATTTCAATTGAAGGTGTCTTAGTAAAAAAAACAATGCATCAATTAAAGTTTTGTACCTTTATGGAGTGCATAGTTTATAGAATCACAGAGAAGGCACAGTTGGTGATGATTATGAACTTCTTAATTAAACAGTCCTCATTTGAAAAATAATAGGGAAAAAAACTTAATAACATATATTTCATTTTATATGACACTGAGATATGCCATTTGCTTAATAAGTTTTAAGAATTATTTAAGAAGAGCATAAATATTCTCAAGAGATATTATAAATTCATTTTATCCTCCATATTTGAATATCATGGCAATATTTTCAGAAATCTTAGAAAGAACATGTACCATTAAAGTTAAAAATAAATAATAAATAATTTCTGAACTGTGTAGTATAGTATAGTATAGTATCCTGTAGTTTAAATACTTGTTTGGCACAATATATTAATACATATGCCATTACTTCACAAACAAGTTTAGTAGCAACCTGGGTTGAGATACTATAGTTTATAATACTTTACTATTAACTCAAGTGCTTGACCTTCTGTTCCCACAAGATAAAATATGAAAATAAGACTGGCAGAATCAAAACAACACTAGACATAATTGTTTCCTTCTTCCTCTCAAAGATTTCACAGACTGAGGAATGGATTGATAGATGAGGCCATTTGGACAAAAGAGATTATGGTAGATCCCTGAGCTCTAGTTTGGCAAGCATCATCCTATCCATTCCCAGGGAGACTTAAGTAGCTAAGTCAATGTCTGTTTGATATCCAGCCTCTAATCTAGTGAGGTTTGCCTTCCTACTGTTTGCCATCTGTTGAAATGTTTTAAATGGAGAAATTTTGAAACTATGAAAACCAGAATGAAAGTAATGCAGGAAATCAGACAATAAGTGCTTGAACCACTGAGATGGCAGTAGGAATACAAAAGAAGGGGAGACTGAAAAACAATTCTTAAGAGTTGACTAATCTTTAAAATATGTTCGTGAACTCTCTGTATACCTTGTGAACCACATATCAACTAAATGTTATAAACTAGTAAAATTGAAAATTTTATTTTATCTCAAAGTCTTTTAAATTTTACTTTTATTTGCAAGTGTTTGCAGTACATAACAGTTATATTCATTGCGGGAAGTTGGTACACGTAAAGAACACAAATTAATTATTTTTATCCCTTTCCACTCCCCTCTCACTCTCTTCTCTCCATGGTATTATCTAATTTCATTTTGCCAAAGATTTATCTCCTTTATTCCTATTATCTACCTTTATTTTGATCTTTAATTCATTTAAATTTTGTATTATTAATATAAGAGAAACTATGTGATATTTAAGCTTGTGTTGCTGATTTATTTCATTTACCATTAGGGTATCATGGATGAAATTTTGCTTCTAGTCAAGATGGGTTTACCAGGAACCAGTATTTCTCTCTTACTAGAAACAATAGCAATAGCAAAAATGGGAAAATATATAAAACAAAAATGTTTAAGCACTGGGCAACCAGCAAGAAATTATGGTGATCTCTGGACTATAGGGGAAAAGAATTTAGACATGTTTATTACAAATTGAATGAGAAATATAAACTCACAGACCTACCATGTTAAAAGAACCCTCAAGGATGAATATACATAATGTTAAACTTTCTACTACCATATTACAAAAGCAGAAATAAGCGAAAGTAATTTCAATCATATATTTGATTTGTTAGATCACACACACACACACACACACACATACATATATGTAACTTTTCCTATGATGTTTTTGAAATGCAAAATGTAGTTTGTACTGACAGTAAATATGTTCTCGATTCGGAAAGGTACATTTCCAGATCATGTTTCCAGAGAAACATGTAGAAAAGTACAGAACACTTTGAATCAAATTACTTAGGTCTGTGAGAAAGAGAAACTCTTAAGAATAAATAAGGATGAAAAACACTTCAAGGTTACAAAGTTTAAATGACAGTAGAATTGTCTTTAAAATACTGCACAATGCAAGCTAGAAGATCATGTCAATCCCTATAAATTATTGAAAGAGTAAAAATCAAACTACAATTCTATGCACAGTGAATATATCTTTAGAAAAGTAGAGTTTTTAAAATATAAAATTTGACATAGTTCATGACCAACAGATATTCACTAGAGCAAATAATATAGAGCTGGGAGTGGACTCAGGGGCCTGAGGCAGGAAGATTATAAATTCAAGGCCAGCATGGGCAACTTATCTGATCTCAAAATTAAAATAAATTTAAAAAGGATGGGAATGTATTTTTCTACTTTCAATCCTGAGTACCACAAATAACATCAAAAACTATATGTTGAAGCACAATATGTGATAATACAACAAAGGATGAGAGGAAAGAAATGGAAGTATGTTTCTCACATGTTTGACTAATTCTGTGTTCCAATAGGTATGGTCAGGTTTTTCTTCTTAATACCTGGGATCTGCTTATGAGTTGAGATCACTCATACCAAGGATTGAAAGAAACTTAATAATTTAAGGTGTGAATACAGAGTTATTGTGGGTGGCATTGTGAACCCCATACAAAAATTATTATTCTCTGTTCATTGAATCAAGAAGTTGTATCAGAACCTGTCAAGCATGTCATAACAAAGCAAATGAAGCTGCACAATCTTCAGTAGATTTGGGTGAGCTTAAGCATAGCAAGTGGTCATTTCCAAGAGGACTGTGTGTTATGCGGGGGAGCACAGTTAACAGATGAAAGAACAGCAACCCTCGCTCTTTAAACATTGTGAAGGATTTGCACACATAGAAATAAGCTAAGGTTTTCATAATAAGAAACACAAGTTACAAGACAAATAAATTCTCCAAGGTTTTTTTTTAATTCAAAAAAGCTACCAGGTACAAAGTGAGGCAGAGATCTCTATCACACAGGAAAGTGTGAAACAGGGTTAGAATGGGGACAGCCAGAAGAAAAAGCTTGTGAAAAATAGTAATGACAAGGTGACTTTAAGAAAATGAATGAGACTTGTGCTGAACATAGAGATTAGATGAGTGGATAGGAGGACAATGTAGGCCTATGTATGTCCACATGGACAAAAAGGGATTGAGGCACAAAAGATGAGGCGTCAAGGTTCACTAGGGATGGAGGAGTGAGGCCACATTTCCACAGTTCTAGAAATCCTGAGTGAAGTGACCTGAATATCTTTGCAAACATGTCTTATCTTGGGCCTGGTAGCATATTCACAAGCATGGAGCTTACTCTTCTGTCCACAGGATAAAATGGCTGTGATCAGGAACAGTAGGTAGGAATGTGGTATGATGACAGAAAACTCAGTTACCTGAATCAAGGACAGTGAAATACTGTGTGCTTCTTCATAAGGTATGGACAACCTTGACTTTAACATAGCTGCCCTGTGGGTTTCCATGAAGTTGATGTTGTAGGAATCCACAGGTATCTATTCTCTTGGTCATTCTGTCCTCTAAGATGTCACAGATATCCTATTAAAAATGTAGTGTGTCTTAGATTCACCCTGACTGTCCTGCCTTGATCTAACTGAATTGACAGCATGCACTCAAACTCTGGAAATGAGGTTTCTGTGTTCTTCTGTCTGAGATCTCCAAGTTTTCCAATTATTTATAGTCACTTTTTGTGGTACACGGCCACTGCCTATTGCTACTCTCAAATTGACAACTCAGAGCTATGTGGTATCCAGAGAAGAAGCCAAAGGAGTGCTTCAGTTTACTGCTTCAACAGGGGACAGATAGTGGTGACAGTTCTGGGTACTGTTCCTGTTTTGGCCTCATTAGGTTCCTCACTTATCTTGAAGGCCCCTTTTATGGCTCCTTATAAGGGCACGAACCATAATTCCTGTTTTCTGTGGTGGCTACACCATTAGTCTACAGAGCTCACTTCATTTTGGACTGAAAATGAAGCAAGTTTGAGACAGGAGAATTGTAAGTTCTTGTTCAACAGAGCTAGTAAAGGATTTAGTGAGATTTTGTCTCAAAAAGTTGTTGGCGCATGTAGCTCAGTATGAAGACCCTGGGTTAAATCCTAAATTCTGGAGAAAGAGCACATTCTGGCAATCATGACTACTGCAGAATGTCATATGTCCAGGCCTCACAATAAAAGTAGCATTCAAATGTCCTTTTCTTCTTTCTGGTACAGGTCCTCTGATCCCTGTGTATTACATTTTTCCTCCTGTTATATTCTGGGTACTTCATTTTATTTAATCCTAGTCTATAAGACTAGACAAATTGCTCTTCTTCATAATCCCACCTGTGGATGTCAGGTTTATTATGAGCCTATTATTACTAACAAAAGATGTGGAGCTCAAGTGTGGTTTCCATTTTCCTTAGACCATGGAGTAAAGTCATTTTTCTTCACATTGTCTATTCTGGTTGTGGCTTCCTAGGACCCATGGCAGAGGCTTAGCTCACAATGGACTAGTTTTGGTTAGATGTGCCCTCATTAAAACTTAGAACACTGAGCATGAGTGTCCAGTATGTCTTGGGCATTCATCAAATCTTGGTCAAGTATTTGATTGATTGCTCTATTCTCTTGGGGCAACCATCCACAGAGTGTAAGGCAAAAAGAAAAAATACAGCACAAATAGCAGGAGGGCAGGGAAGCAAGGACTTGGATAAGTAGACTGGAAAGACACAAAAATCAAGGGAATGGTTATGAAGCAATCCTACGAGTGATGTCCTCGGGCTTCAGTCATGTATGTGCTGTGTCTTCAGAGTGAGCCTCAGAGGAGATGTCCAGGTAAAATTTTCAGCAAATTTAAGGCTGGATTTCTGAAACTTTTAGAGGTAATTAATATATACTTGGGTTATATGTGTGTACAGGAATGCTCACAGCTATAGTTTTAACTGGTTACAAGCTGTATGTAGGTTCACTTAATCTAATTTTTGAGTTACCTTTGCTACAAATGTAGGCTCATTGTTGCTGCCAATTATCAAGTGTAGACCGTATCCAGGTAGATTTTTTTACAGCAGGACCCTACAAACTTTTCCTTCACTACAGGTAAAGAATGGGAAGTTGGGGTTGGTGAGCAGTGCAGAGGCTTGAGTTTAGAGAACAGATGGTGGGGTAGGTATGGTTCTGATCATCCAGGAATACCAGGTAAAAATTTTCTGCCTGGGGTTGATGCTTCAGTCAACTGGATCCCTGGAAGGAGATCTTCCCTGAAAGAGAGTTTTGGCCAAAATAGTTTTTTTTCAGGGTGACCATAGCATATCTAGGATTTATTCCTAACAGGGCTACTTTCATCTATAAATGGGGTGTATTACGCATATATCAGAGGGTCTATTTTTTAAAAGATAGTTCATCCAAGTACAGCATGTGGCACCTGGACAGTCAGATCTTGGCCTAATTTGAGCTTATCAGCTTTCTTGATCAGAAGGATAGTGATTATTAGAGCATGGAACCAGATATTATAGCAGAGCTTCTGTGGCTTTGTAGCAGGGAGGTTTAGTGTTAACAATCAGAAATGCAGCGAAGAGGAAACAAGCTTTTAAACCTCTGGGAGGTTGAGTTCAGGTCAGTTAACCTTTGAGTTTACAACTGGGTTATTTGTGAAGAGGGGATGGCTAACAGGAGCCAACTGAAGGCAGAAGGCGGCAAAATTTTAGGTCCAGGCAGGTGTACCAGCAGACTGTAAACAACAAAAGACTGAGACAATGTATATGAGGGGAAACTAAGGCAACATTGGCAGCACTGGAGATCTTGAACTGGAATTACAGGAAAGAGAGGTATACAGTTTGATACAAGTGGGGATTGCCTTAGAACAGCACTCAATCACCATTGCAGTGTGATTGATATCACGCACCAAGAGTGAGTCTTTTATACATACTTCCGGAAGTGAGTCTCTCAAAATTTCAGGTTTATGATTATCAGACATTTTAGGCTAATATAGGTGCTATTCTCCTTGCAAGGTACAGTCAGAATCAATATCAAGTCTGAGCCAGTGGACCCACGTGTGACAGAGGCTGGTCACATCCCAGGAAAGGTATAGGGCACTCTAGCATGTACAGAAATTCATGTTTCATAAAATATCCATCAGTCTCACAGAATCTTCTTTGTCTGAATTTCTTTTCAGTGGTGCTCCAGCACACAACTTCAGTAACTTTAGACATAATTATTGTCTTATCTCCCTCTTTGAAGTCTGCCAGGAGAGCAGTGCAGTACTGATCTAAGACTTCATAGTTCTCTGTCACATTCAGTCCCAGTTGGGATGTGCTCAGGGGAGGACCATGTTCACTCAAGCATCATGATCAACCACTGTGGAGGGGACTTTTGACTTTAACCAGGTGTGGACCCATATAAAATATGGTGGCATTCTTCAGTATTAAAAATAGTTAGAAGGAGTTTCTAACAGTACAGCAGGAGGCTGTTGTACAATACAGAACTTGCAGAGGTGGTGATGTGGCTGGCTGAGCAGCTTGTAATCAATGAACGTAAAGACAAGCCATGTTAGACTTGGGGTTCTCAGGAAGAGCAGGATAAAGTTTTCTGGCTTGTGTTGAATCTGAGAGCCTCTCAGATGGCCTTGTGGGTTTGTTTTGATAACTAGGATGGCTTTCTTTTCATGCATGACATAGGCATAGAGCCAAGGTGACAGAATTTTTTAAAATTTTATTTTACAGAGAATAAAACAAAAGAGGACAGAACAATGCAGATCAGAACAGAAAAATACAAGCAACACAGCACTTCACAACAAGACAATTGGATATCAACAGTAGCTACCATAATATCTCTTTCTTTGAAATAGTTGAGCATTGCTTCACACACAATAATATCAAACATAACAAAATAGAATAAAAGCATTCAAGAGAATGAAACTATTACAAGGCATTCTGAACGAAATAACAGAAGATGAACAATGGCTACTATAATATCTCATTTTACATAAAAAATTGTTGAAAATATCATCCATATTAAAATTCAATAAGACACATCATGATAGAACCAATGGTAATGGAAGAACAAAAGCATGGCAGGACTTCAGAGCAAGATGATATTAAATCAGCAATGGCTGCCATAATGTCTTGTTTTCTTCAAAGTAGCTGTTCATACAATCACACATAATAAAATCAAACAAAACAGAATAAAAACATTCCAACCAATGAATGAAAACATTACAAGACTTCAAAGCAATATACTGGGGAACCATGAGTACCATAGAATCTTATGTACTCTTACCATTTCTTTCACTAGGGAGGTTATACGGTATTTATACATGTGAGTTTGATTTATTTTGCTTATGAGTATGGTCTCAAGTTGCACTCATTTATTTATAAATATATCAATGTGATCATTCTTTATAGATGAGTAATACTCCATTTTATAAAAGTACCACATCTTTTTTATCCGTTCCTCAGTTTATGGGCACTTAGGTTGTTTCCAAGATCTGGCTATTACAAATTGTGCCACTATAAACATGAGTGCACATATATCACTGTTGTATGATCTTTTCAGATCTTCTGGGAATATGCCTAGGAGTGGAATACCTGGGTCAAATGGGACTTCCAATCCCACCTTTTTGAGGAGTCTCCAGACTGACCTCCACAGTGCTTACACCAGTCTATACTCAGGTGGGAGAATTTTTAACCCCCTTATGACAATTGAGTTCAAGTGAGCTGATCTTTTAGCTCAGGATTTTTCAAGTTGAAGGGGCTTATGGGAACAATTTGAAAGCAGAAGAAGGCGCCTTTTCTGTGTTATTAATCTCATGGAGATCTTGCCCAAGGTGATTAACAGTCTGTCAGGCCGATGTCTGACTCAGATGTCTCTTTGTGTTTTTCATGACATCTGATAGCATCAGGAGTCACAAAGAGATGGCATGGTTGATATCCAGGTCCAGAGGTAAGTCTTTAGTCTATATCTCTAAAAGGAGCATTTTCAGAACTTTAGGATTACAGTGATCTGTCTCAGCATGATGCATTTGTCATCTTCCTCTCAGAGAACAGTCAAAGTCGGATGTGCAAGGTTAAATAAGAGTGAGGCTGCATACTTTGGTGTGGAGATGTCCTTCTAGGCTGTAGTTTTGTGTTAGGCACAAAGGGTAAGATTCAAAATTTCCAGTGCTCTTGTAATCGTAAATTTCTGACAGAGGAAACTCTTGAAGGCAGAGTTCTTTTCCATTGTCTACCAGGAAATTCACAGATTTTTCCCAACTTTTGCAATGACCCCAGGCTCTCAGGGGCCAAATTTTTTAGAGCTCAATTTGTTCTATCTATTCAGGTCCTATAGGGTGCAACACATTTGTCAGGGCTGACAGTCCAATTTTCCTCTGTAAAAATGTAGAACTCAAAAGAATTGTTGACAGTCATCTCAGGTGAGTATTAGATGGCACTCTCTGACAAGGATAGGCATGCAAGGAGAAGACTCTGGCGGAAGGGCCTCTGTGGCTTAATGCGGGCAATAGCTAGCTGGAATCAGTTCATTTGGCTGGAAGTTGATGAGTCAGAAGTGGGGAGTGAAGCTACAAAAGTTGACAGTAACTTGAGCAGCCTATGAGGGCAGAATTCTCAGGAATAATGGGTGTGTTTCTCCTTTTTTTTCTTCTTTGAGATTCAGTAAGCAATTTGGCTTCATTTTTAACTGCTTAAAGTCACTTTTCCTTCATTCAGGGACTGTGGGTTTTGACTAATTAATTTCCATTCTATCTCCCTATGGTGTATATTGTGTACCCTTGAATGATGGCACAAGAGACAGGGGGTGAGTGCCCCTCAGAGAGAGAGAGAGAGAGACCAGATGCTTGTCAGACTGCACCCCTCACACGGACATAGGTGTGACTTAAGCAGGGTTTGAAGCCTTCATAAAGCCATATAACAATTGCCACAGATCCATAGGTAAGGGCCCAATCAATCACCATGACCAGTACTTCCCAGTCTTCCTGCACAGATGGAGCAACCTATTGCTTACACTGTTTCACTCACACATCCATTCAGCAGGTACTCAGAGGTCAGACATTCCAGTTACCCTTCTCATTAGGGTGACCTTAACTATCAAGAGTTGATCATGCTCTTCTTCTGTAGGACTGACAGACTGACTACCTAGTGTGCCCCCAGGGGTCTTACCAGAATCAAGAAGGCAGGCAGACAGAACAACTGACAGAAAGATTGCATCCTCCTCCCTTTGGATTCTAATGTGAGCCACTCAAACCGGGAGGCTGCAGTCTTTCTCCAGACTTCCATTGGGACTTCGGAAATCTCGTTGGCATGCCTTCCTCTTGCGATCTTGGAAGGTCCTTGCTCCATCTGTGAGGGCCACAACTGGTGACCAAAAAGGTCATTACAGTTGGTTTTCCTGGCCAATGGCAAGCAGAAACACTGAAATGACACCCAGGATTTGGAGGCAGATTTATTTATGTGGACCAGAATATCAGGCCCCAATCTCTGGTGGTTTAGAAATTATATATGATAAGCAAGCAGGTAATACAGGGGCAGAATTGCTTGTGAAATGGGGATTGGTTTAAATAATGGATATCATAGTGGTCAGCTATACATCACCATGATCAGCCATTTCTAAGAAACAGAAACAACCAGAACTGGGACAGGAAGTATTGTCTAGGAAACTCTGGAGTATGTTGACTGGAGTGGGGTTCATTTTCTGCTGAAATAATCCTACCTCTGCCTCTGAGTTTCAGGGAATTACACCACACCTAGCCTGGAGCACCTATGATTGTGAGAGGAAAAATCTCTTTGGTCCCTATTTAGAAACCCTAATTTGACTCCAGATTAAACCTAGGTATTTACCCTGAGGATACAGGATGCCAAATGACATGCTTCTCATGCTGTGGTACTCAAGTTGATAAGAGAAGTAGGAGAAGAAAAAATGATTTGCCTCCAGCCAAAGAGGTTCAGGGTCTCCCGAGCTATAAGGGATGAATCCTAAAGTGACTGCAATGTTAAGGAGTCAGTCAGTACTCCCTAGGTCTTAACATTATTATATAGCAGAGCCTGAGATTTCTCCTTCTATACTCCTGAGTTACAGTCTTCAAATGAAGCCTACCCTAATCCATTCCTGTAGTAGATTCTGTGCATACCCACAGTGCTCTCCCTGTATTGAACCTCATCCCAGTGGCAGCATGGGCGGGAATTTGTGAGCCTCCATAGTTTGGTGACAGGTCAACTCAGCAGAAGGTAAGGAATTTTTTGACAATGTTTAACAAAAATCCCTTCTCTTGTAGAACTCAGACCTTGCTCATTGTAGGCTGGTGTTCTTGTGCTGTATGACCTCTAAGCACAAATACACCCAGTAAACTAATAGCTCTGACTAGTGTCTGAATAGGGGAAGTCTGCTCTATGAGGACATTTTTGCTGGTCGGGGTCCTCTCATAACATCTAGAGTCCTCACGTTGATTCCTGTGAGATTCCAGCATTCTTACACAAAACTGATGCTAACCCCATTAGCCTGAGATCCCCAGGCTATCCAAGAGACTTTCCACCTAGAAATTAGACTGGCATCTATGCCCAGGGCTCCCTAGAGCAGACAGCATGAAGAATGTCTTTGGCTTTCCTTTGAGAGTGTCTCTACACAAGTGAAGGCTACCCCTAGTCCCCATTCAGCTGCTCATCTGGAAAGATGACCATTCTTATAGCTCCACTATGTTTATGTTGATATGCTCCTCTCTCATTGAGATTCTGTCTACCTGATAACTCCAGTTAGAAGTCAGGGGCTTCTTCCTATTACAACAGACATGCAAGAATAGACAGCCAGGGATGGATGCTATAAGACTCCACGTTCTGGCTGTGTCCTTCTATCATTATTCATTTGTGGCCTTCACAATCATACCTATCAGAACTTGGTGCCCTTCCCTTTACTTAACTGGAGTCTCTCTCCCTAAGGCTATAAATGATTCCTATATTTTTTGAGTTTTTCTCTCCACAGTTATTCAAGAGAATTCTCATTTGACTTTTTATATTGATTAAATAATTCAGAGAAAGTCCACATGCCTACATAAAGTTGATCATTTTCCGATATGCAAATCTACAGATAAGAAATCCCTTTCAAAGGAATACATTGGTAATGAGAAACATCAATAAAAGCCGGTATTCCAGTTGCCAAATTGATAAATCTATCATTTTGCTCCCAAATTACTTCAAGCATCTGTTTAGAAATAAAGTAACCTTAATTAATATTTTGAAGCAATTAATGAAAAAATAATGTTTTTCAAGGCATGTTTAATTTTCTGCTCACTTCATTTAGATAGATAGATAGATAGATAGATAGATAGATAGATAGATGATAGATAATTTCTGGCTAGTTGTCGTGTGTGTTTCATTCAAATCATACTTTCAAACACCTTTTTAAACCTTTAATAGTGGAACCATGCCTTCTCATGAGCAAGGGTCATGGGGAATGGGAACACACTCAGCCAGAAGACGAACCACATCTTCCTATGAGTCAGCCAATGCATAGACCGGGGAACCGGAAGAGTAACCCTCCAAGCTCCCAATAAGCAACTGGCTGATTCAGAGGAACTCAGGGTGAGATGATAGCAACTGAGGTGAAAGGAATAGGGTTGATGTTTGTATTGTTTGATTGACTTTGCATGCCTGGAGCTGGCTGGTGGTCTGGGCATCTATTTGGAGGATGGCAATGTGCTTTGTGGCAACTGGGAGGGATTTCCTTCTGTCTTGTTTTTGAAATCCAATGTTTTGCTTCAGTAAAAGTTTTGGTTTATTCCTATATCTGGTAACCTGAGCAACTATTTTGAAGTTAACAATATGCAGTATAGCAACCATTGTTAAATTCCTATCACTTTGTTTTGAAAACCTACATAACTATTGTTTTTATTTTGTTGTTGTCATTTTGCTTTTGTTGTTGTTTTATAGATTTGTTTGCTTCTTTATTATTCTGGGTTTTTTCTCTTTAAAATAAAATAAATTTTAAGAAAACTTCGGCAGTGATACTTTTTGAAGGAACAGAGAAAGTTGAATTAAAAGGAGGTAAACTTGTGTCAATATATTAAAATATACTAATGCAATGCTATTGGTCAATTAATCTTCTGCCAATTGATATTTGTAATAATACAAAAAATATTTGTAAAAGGTGCATATGTTATTATTTCATTTGAGTTTTGTTTCTATTTGATCTTTTACACTAAGGTGTTTTCCAATTTATCAGCACATTTTTTTCTTCATATCAGTCTGTGCACTTGAGCTTAAGTAAATTTCTAGTTTTCTTTCCTATTTTAAAAAATAAGAAAAGGATCTGAGATTAGATGAGGCTTTGTCAGAGTGACAACACACTGATTTATTTTTTTTCTTTGCCCATCAGAGAAAAAGAATAATTCTAAAAATTTAAGTTGTACAAATAAAGGTCAGATGATTTTCTGAATCTAGATGTTTTGAGTCTATTTGATTCTTTTAAATTTATCTGGTTATTCATAGGAGATGATCCCATTGTCACAAAATGTCATCCATTTCTCTCCTACTTTCACATCTTTCAATCACAATTACATCTTTATTCCTCTGGTTATGTACTCTAATACAGTGGATTGATCATAACATTCTTTTTTGTTTTCTTAAGATATTTTTGTGAAGCATATACACTTTTCCCTTTCCCTATCCCCTTTCTCAGATCTGTAACTCTATACCCAAAACCAACTCTTTCTTTTATCACTGAGATATGTTTGGGTACAATGTGAAGAAAACTGAGTTAAAGGGTGAAAAGTCAGCTTCACGCTAAAAGATGCAGAATCGCAGAGGTTTTATTCTAATCCAGAAGCAAGGCAAGTCTAAGCCCTATCACTGAAGAGGTACTAAAAATCAGGTGCATAACCAAAGTCTATGAGCTTCTAATATTGCATCCATGAAGGAGATATGGTTAAATCTGTCTTATGAAAAATGATCAAATGCAATTTTTACAAATTGCCAATTATTTTTATAATTGTTTTAACGCTTGATGCTAAAATTCACCACAATGGGAAATATTTTTAATGCATGATATTTCAGACATTATCCTACATTTTAAGAAAAGAAAATCCTATGATCTAAAACTCTACTTAGCAAGGAAACTAAGGAATATTTCCCCTTACATGATAAGTCATCTGGTATTAGCATATGGGACATTTCCTCAGTACATGGAACACAAGTTTTTAGATATTATTTGAAACATCTAAGTCATCTTTCTCTTTTAGCTTCTATTTGATGCAATCTAATCCTAATTTCATGCATTTATCGATCACCTAAAACAGAACTTGCCTTGTTCTGTCAAACTAAATTAAAGGCAACATTAAAAATGCCTTCTTAATGCAACAGGTATGAGATCATCCAGCCTAGAAGAAAGAACGCATGCAGCACAGAGGATTCTATACTTTCCCCTTCCATGGAGGATATCTATCTTCTTACACAGAAACCCAATAAATCAGTAGGAATGGAATGCCCACTGTGTGCACTATGATTGAAGATGCTGAAACAAGTGCTCAGAGCAATTTTATCCCTGCTGCAGGAGGAGATACTCTCTGGTTTACATATACTCCCATAGTAATTGCTAATAGCATTTCTGCCATCTTCACTGTTATAGTCTCTCTTCTGAGATGTACCACCTTGTGGTCTTGCTCCTGCTTCCACATTCACAGCCTCAACCAGCTCATCATGAAGGCTTGCTTAGCTTAGCTCTCACTGAAAGACTTGCAGTTTCCTGAGATGCCATACCAAGAGGTCAGCTAAGTTACACTTGACTCCTCTCACCTCAAACCAGTTTTCTGACTTCTTATTTCTTCTTTACATTTGTATTTTACTCTTACACTATATATCACCATTTTCCTTATATAACAGTTATTTATGAACATTATGATTCTATGGTCAGTTACCAAACTTTTTTTGTAATTTTTAAAAATTTTATTGAAAAAAAAAGAAAAACAGAGAAAAGGTTAGAAATAATACAGAATTTCAAAAACAAGTAAGAAATCACTAGTTGATAAATTACATATTGTCATCTTAGCAATAGTTGTTCAAAAGACAAAATTAAAGCATAAAAAGTGGACATTCAAACAGTGAGTGTGCAAATATCAACAATCCAACAAAAACTTAGTAATATGGCTATCTATCTTAAAAACGTAAACATACTTAGAGATATATCCTTTAGAGCACTTTCTTTTCCTCTCTTTTTTACATTAGTGATTACACATTTTGTGTTTTATTACTCCTAGAGCTCTTATTACTTTTTACAGTAGAGATACAATGTGATATTTATAAATATGGTTCTTATTTATTTCACTTATGAAGATAGTCTCAAGTTGTCTCCATTTACATATAAAGGCCTCAAGGTCATCCATTTTTATAGTTGAGTAATATTCCATTGTATAAAAATACCACATTTTTTTATCCACTCTGCAGTTGATGGGCATTTTGGCTCTTGCCAAGATTTAGCTATCACAAATTGTGCTTCTATAAACATGGGTGCACATATATCACTGTGAAATGCATATGGAAAGAATAGCTGCCATCAAGAAATCAACTGATAACAAATGTTGGCGAGGCTGTGGGGTAAAACGAACACTGCTCCACTGTTGGTGGGAATGTAGACTGGTGCAACCATTATGGAAATCCATATGCATCTGTCAAATAAATTCCTTGAAAATAACATTACTTTAGATTCAGAACACATGATAAGGAGTAACATTCATCACACATGTATTGTTAGCTTTGGATTGAAATGCAGTAATGTTAGCATTCTGTAATACTTTTTAATAGCTTTTGATTATTTTTTGGTTTTCAGAGTGAAATCACAGGTATGAAAGGAAGACATGATTTGGAAAATAAGTAATACTTTTAATAGCTTTTGATTATTTTTGGTTTTCAGAGTGAAATCACAGGTATGAAAGGAAGACATGATTTGGAAATATGTAAGAACCCATAAAACGTAATTGGGGGCCCCAAATAGAGTAAATCAAGGCATGCCATAGTCAATTGTTGCTTGAAATTATTCCATCTCTCTCTCTCTCTCTCTCTCTCTCTCTCTCTCTCTCTCAATTTTTGTGAAATTCAAGCACATATGTCTGGTTACCTTAAATGATTGAAAAATGCAAATTAAATTAATTACTAATAAAGTATATTCCTTGCTTGATGACTCTATTTTTCTAACCCTTCATCAAGTAGCTACACCTTGGAAAGTTGTATACTTACAGAAATGACATAAGATAAAAAGGAGTCTTCCTCTGCTTTTAGATGTTATGAGTCTAACAGGAGTTAATGAAAATGATGGGTACACCCTGATCCAGAACAAATAAAAACAGAAGTCAAAACGTACAGGGGTGTGGGATGGAGTTGAAGGCAGCCAAGTGTAAATTCCCTGAGCTGAGCTGAATCTCTTTGAGACTTTGGTTATTGCAGTATCTTCTCGGATGAACAAATTTATTGAGAACAGAAGAAGTATGGCAGCCCCTTCCCAGTGCGCTTGTGCTCTCAGGGATAAACTGGTGTCCATACAGTTAAGAGTTTGTCTGAGAATTGGGGATGGGGGTGTGTTTCTCTCTTGACAGAATTTTCCAAGAAGCCACTATGCTGGCAGTCTTTGCCCTGAGATGAGAGACCCTGAGTCTGTTCTGTAGGTTATGTTGTCTTCTGTACCATATGGGAAAGCACTCAGTAGGACTAGATGTTGCTAGTGAAACAAAT
>PVLA01013445.1:0-36825 GCA_004027455.1 Hydrochoerus hydrochaeris
TTTCTGATAGAGAAACTTCCCTGGATCAAGGGTAGTTGTCTCATGGGAATTTTGTAAATCCTCCTCCATGAGCTCTTTCATTTGAAGCTTTTGTATAAACTCTCTCATACTACTCACAGAAGGTAACATTTCACGATTAGCTTTCACAAAGGGGTTATCTAGAGGGTTTCTAGTAACTCCTCTGGAGTTTCTATTTTCGGTTTCATATTGAGTATTACATGAATATATATATATATATATATATATATATATATATATATATATGGGAATTAACCAAATTACAATTATCAGTACAAAACATCCCAAGATCCCCATGCCCAATTCCCACATGTGGTGTCCTTTTCCTGGAGAAGCGATTCCTTGAAGCACTCTCCTCCACCCATGGACCTTGTCACAAGGTGTGGATGGACTAGGACGCGGCATGGATGGAAAAGGGCGTCGCAATCCCCTAAAGGTGTAAGTAGTGAATGAGTGATCCCATTAGTGACAGAAATTTCAGAAGTGGAGCTGTTGAAAGTGAATAGGTAATAAGGTCTTGGATCTTCTTAATGATGTAGCCATCATAAACTGATGAGTTATTAAGTTGTGATGGCCACTTAGGAGGCAGAACCAAGCTGAAGGCCATGGGTCACTGGGCATGCACTTGAGGACTGCATCTCAGTTCATTCCTCTTGGGCTATTCCCAACTCACTGCTTCCTTGGCTGCCTTGTGGTGAGCAGCTTTATTTTACCACTTGCTGTGATCCCTGCTGTGATGTGTAGCTTCACCTCAGGTCCCCCAAAATGAACTAACTGGTCATATAGTAAAACCCCTGAAACCATGATCCATGTCTTTTTTTTTCTTGGGTATTTTCTCACAGCAACAGAAAGTTGACTTACCAGGGCAAGAGATAAGGAATACGAAGAAGCTAGAGGAAATTTTTGGGAGTGATAGATATGTTCACTGCCTGGACTGAAATAACATATTTTTAAGTGAACACACATGTCAAAACTGCCAATTGTAAATTTTAAAATATGCAGTTTATTGTATGGCAGTTTGATTTCATAAATCACTTTTAAAAAGTTAAGCTTTATGGTATAACATCCAAGTCTATTAAAAGTTAACTGATTGAACAAAAAATTCATAAAATGAACATAAAACATCTGGAGTACTTCAGAGAATATATTTTGTAATGATGAAAATTTGTAAAGTGAACAGAGGTACCAGCAGAAGAATTTTAAAATTATAGCAAATAGGTAACAAAATAAATAAGATAGTATTGAGCAATTTTCTGAACTATATAGATTGTCATATCATTGCTTATATTAAAAATGAAAAGATAAGACAAAAGTCTTGTACCAAAAATTTTAAATAATTTGTAGAGACTATCTACCCTACAATTGTCATGATTTTAAGGCCAGCTTGGGCTACACAGTCAATTCATGCCTGGTCTGAACTGCATAGTGAGATCCTGTCTCAAAAACAAAGAAAAAATCTAAACTAAGTGACCATTAATCTCAAAACTGTCAAGAAGATCAAAAACACAGAATGTCTAAGAAACTTTCACAGCAAAGAGAATCCTCAGGCAACATAATAACAAAATGTAATGTGGTATCCTAGGTGGACTCTTGAAACAGATTAAAAAGTATGTTAAATAAGGAAATCTGAATACAGATGCATTTTAGTTAATTATAATATATCAGTATTAGTCCACTTATTGTGACAAATATATATAAAGGAAACTGACTATAGAGTGTATAGGAATTCTATCTTTGCAATATTTTTGTAAATAAAAAGTCTAAATTTTTTAAAAGTGTATTTGAAAATCTCACTAAAGCAGTCTGTGGTGGCACACACCTGTAATCCCAGCAATTGGGAAGCTAAGATGGGAGGATCGTTGTGAGTTTATGACCAGCCTGAACTATATACTGAGACCCTGTCTCAAAAAGAAAAACCCATAAAAAAACAAACAAGCAAATAAACACCTTACTGAGACACACTACAGGAGAGTAAGAGACTTTAACTTTGTTCTTTGTAATTTAGGTTCATACTCAAGCCTGTGCTTTGTATTTATTTTCACTTTCCCAGTGACCTAAGGACTCCATTCATTAAGTGACTAAAAATAGCTATAACGGACTCATTTTAGGTACTTTCTGGTTTTATTTTATACAAATGATCTTAATAGAAAGTTTTCAATGTTTTTGAGGAGAAGCAGACACCAAGCATAAAGATAAAAAACAGGCCAGCAGTAGAAATGTGGTTGATGCATCTCTTTGTATTATAAAACAAAACTAAACTAAACTAAAACAAATCTATGGTTCAATTGTTGTAAGTCCTAATTTTTAGGGTTCCATCTCAGTTGTGCCAATTAGCCGCATAAGTTTTGGTAATTGCTTAAATAAACATCTGTGGGAAAATAAAGAGCAGTTTCTTCTAGGTTGTAAGCTTTCAAAAGCTTGATTTGTACAAAATACTAATCAATATCACTCTATCACACCTCTCCATTATTCCACAGTGTGACAACATCCTTCTAATGTAGCCACAAGTTCTACATATTTTTTTAAAGTTTTTAATCTTAGCTCTCTTTATACAGTTACATTCCAATTATTTTTGCTTGGAAGGAGTGGGCTGTGTCCAGAGACTGAATTCAAACCTCATGTTAATTATCTGAAATCCAATTTGTTGTCTCCATCCTTTTAGAAATGTGAGCTATGTAGTATGCAATATTCATAATATAGCTAGATACCTCATATGAAAGTGATTTAATTGTCAGTGCTGCTTAACCATTGTTTAATTAATTCCTAACAATTTGAAAGGCAAGCTGTTGGAAGGCCATTATTACATTTTGTATTTGCTCTGCAGTTTTCTTTACTATTGCTTCATCTAGTTAGAATTATGATAAAATTAACATTTGAATTCCTTTAAAAACTAGGCTTTTGCACAATGAAAAATTTGAACTTTTGTCTACAGAAGAAATAAATTCTTTTTAATCAGGCTTACAATTAGGTCAATGGTTGCACTTTTCTTGTACAGGAAAATTCTGATTTATAGAACAAAAAGAACAGTTGTTCCCTAATTTACACAATAGCAACAGTAAGGGTATTATGGGAGACACAGAAGGAAAATTCAGGTAAATACACTAAAAATCCTAGCATATAAATTTAATATTAAATAGTTTAATAAACTGAAACCACTAGCATTTCAAAAATGTTACAACACCAAGTTGCATTTTATTTACATTATTGATCATACCACAAAGCATGGTAGACTATATATTACTAATTAGTTTGCTGTAATACAAAAAAAGCATATAGAAAATAAGCAAATTTCAGATGTTCTTAACCAAATCAAAGAATAAAATAAAACTTGAAGGAGACAATTAACTAAATCAGTGACTTTTGGGGTCAAGAAAATGGAAGAGTGAAGAAGATATAGAATGGATACTTACAGGTTTGTTATTGCGAACCTTTAGTCTCACAAATGAAGTAAAAAAGAATTATCTTTTCTATATATTTAGACAATTTCTAGATCTTTTTCATGCCTATATCTTATAATGAACAACCACTTTGAAGATTACGATATGCAGTATATTAACCAGTGTTAATCTCCTATTATTTTGTTTTGAAATTGTGTATCATTTTTATTCTTTTTTGTTTTATTTTTAAAATTTAAAAAATCCAATAAAGCAAACTTTGCTTATAATTGAGCCATGACCAAGCAAACTGAGGTAGCAAGCAATCTTGATTTAGCCATCTTATATGTGTGTGTGTGTGTGTGTGTGTACGTCAGTGTGTGGATATGTGCATGTGTGTGTGAAGGTGTGGACACCTTGAGCTCTCTCTTAGGAGCTCAACGAACTCTTCTAGAAAACAAGAGAAGACAGCAAACATTTCCTAGATTTTGGGAAGACACAAGTGAGACAGGCTGCCAAGCATGCTGTAACTGTTGAAAATTGATGAACTAAATACTACCAATTGAATTGAATGAATAAAATTATTCTGATGATTTTAATGAACCATATAAATTCTGTATAAATTTGATGAAACTTCAGTAAATTCTTTTGGAGCACAGTTTGCCAGTAGTCAAGCAAAGTGACATGACTTAGGGTTCAGAATTTGTAAAGCAATATGGTTTCTTTCACCTGATATTCTATACTTATTTCTTGAAAATTTACTTATATAGATGTTATCTATGAGGTGACAATATCATAATGGATAGATCATGTGTGTTTCAATTACAGAGACACAAATACATATTCTCACTATAACTCTGAAGGATTAAAATTACTTTTTGTCTCAAAATCTAATGTTCCATCTATAAGCAAGAGATTCTGAGGACGTGATGTTGTAGCTATCTTTCTTGGCTCCTGGCAATCCTTCCTGCATTCTACCTGGAAACAAAATGGTCATGTCTATGAGCTTGGCCAATCAACTCCCAATCCTTCCTCCAACTTCCAGGAGAGTTTGGTGCCATGAAAGCATTGCTAAAGCTGTGTCAAATGTGTCTGCTCCACTCTTTGATGCAGAGTAGAAAAGACAGAGACTAAGCTCCTGTTTTCTTTGTATTTTCATGGCACCAAATGTAGCTTCACTACAGATACACTTCTGACAAAGCAGCACATCTACAATAATAAGCAAATGTATACTAAACATAAAATAAAGAGACATTCCAGGGTCATCTTCACCCCCCATATTCCTCTAGGTTTCAGTGCAAGTGAAATATCTTTCCCTTTTAAAATCAAACCAGTGAGACATGTATCAATGACATACAACTAAGTTTCCACTAGGACTTCTTTCATGGAGGCCATGCTTGCATATAAATGAGAATATATGTAAAATATTAGTTATAGATTAAGGTTATCATAGTTGAAGCCAGTTTTATGACATTTTACTTACTACCTACATAAATAAAGGTCATCTTTTTATTCAAGATGAGATTCAAGAATAAAACAAAAATTCTCCTTTGATAGCTCACAACAAAATTTGACATTATTGTTATGACTAATACTCTACAAACTATTATTGCCACCACATCTGTTGTTGTTGATGTGACTAACACCTCACTTAAATTTTGGTACATATCTATTGTGTCTGGCACCTTGCTAATGGCTTGTATTATCTCTTTCAAACGTCACTGGATTTGTGTGTTATCAATGTTATTAATATACTAATTTATCAAGATTAATATTATATTAATGATGTCAAAGGTTATAATTCATATCCAGGTATGTTTTACTCCACATGTGAGTACCTCAGTCACATTCACTGACATTCCTATAGTTCAGATCAAAATTGGCTATTTCCTCAATCATCCAAACAACTTCCATATTTCTCCAGGTCTTCATGTGCATGCATGTGGCAGAAGTCCAAGTGGCAAGATTTCGAACATTTCAAAATGAGAGGAAAGATGTCTCTGTAGCTGTGATATAAATGCCAACCTTTTGTGATCACAACTGTGAAATGGAAAGCAAATCATACTTCGTTTCATTGATTTACCTTTAATACATTTTATATAATATATAACAATTTGGTGGGTGATGCATAGTTAGGATTTATAAAATGAGGAAGAATGTGCTGTTACTCTTATTTTTACAGTCTAAGTCAAGAGAGCATTTGCAAAAATCAAGATATTTAATAAATACTTCTGCTGAGAAGGATGGTAGTTGTCATAAACCCAGATCATGTTGAACAAAAAATAAATTTTTTTTAAAATGGAATGGAAGGGTAGAATTTTGCTAGAGTGACATGCTTTCTGAAGGAGTCAGAAAGTGGCAAGAGAGAGTCAGTTGTTTCTTTCCTTTGTTCTATAGACAGTTTTTAAATGTTCTTTATTTGGCTTTAGTTCTACATTTGAGCATAACTTTTGCAGCTAAACTTCTGAGTCATTTTTGGGTCACTTTAGATGCCCTTTTTTTTACAATGAGTTTTCTTTTTTAAGAAGTAAAAACTACCTTCTGTGAACTACCTTCTTCCTTTTCAGCTGTCAAGATGATTTAAAGTGTGACCTCTCAATCAGTGGACAGTGACTTCTTTGTCTCTAAATGATTTCTTTTTCTGATTCTTTTTGTCTTCTGTTCCCTAACTGTGCAGTACTTTTGAACTGTTAAAATTGTCCATTTCTTGAATTGACTTCCCCTTTCAGTTTCTTTTAATGTTTCTCTAATGGTTACTGTCAGAAACCTTGAAAAAAGGTATGACTATGAGTTTATGTCCTCACTAATGCACATAATCTTAAATGTTTAATAATATAATTCTCTGAAAGGATGCAGTTTTATCTAACTGCAAACTCATTTTCTTGTCCTTCTTGTGGGATGCATTCTGTGAAATTTCTTCTGTAAATTTATTCTTGATTTTGACTTCATAGTATTAAAAAAGCTTCAGAAGAAACTTTTTTTGAACGTCAAATGTAACTGGTTTACATTAAATAGTAAATATGGATCATGAGGAGAAGGAAACAGAAAAGTAACTTCAGTTATTTTTTTTGTAATTTTTTCCCACCATGGTAGATATTGTCTTATGTAGTATTCACCATACATTTATGGATTTTTCTGTACATTCAGCAATAATAAGTGAATAAATACATTTTTAAAATCAATTATTGTTGCATTATAAAGCTATGAGATAAATTCTTCAAATTCTGTGTATTATGTAAAGTATAACAAGCAAATAACTAAATATGAAAAATGAATTATAAACAGTTATTGACCAAAATATTGCTAAAAATTAGAAAGATTATTCACCAAAAATAAGTTTTTGAAAATTTTCCATTTGTTGAACACTCCTGACGTCCTCCTACTGGGGCAGGGTAGCAATAGGCTCTGCATAGCATATTTATTTGTGTTCCACTTGACTTAAGTTAGGTATTCACATCAATTACCTAGAAAATGTATTTCTCCCCATCTCTACTATTTTCATCCAGGCCTATCTTAACTTCACATTAGTATGTATTTTTTTCTTTAAATTTTAAAAAGATCTCCAGAACACAATCTCCTTTCTACTAGCTTCCCTTTCTCTCCACTACTGTTTAGGTGATTTTCCTGCAATATACATTGGACTATAGATGCAAAATATTCTAAAACTTAGTTTAGCCTATCTTTGCAAATTTATTCTTAGAACTAGATATTCATGTTAGACGTCTGCAAAACTTCTGAGATGGTAGCGTAGGAAGACGGACAAAGCCTCTATATTCACTAAGAACCTCAGAACATAATTCACTCACAATTCCATAAATGAGTAAAATTGTTGGCAATAAAATTAGCAAAAAGATTTCAAGATTTATTCCCTAAAAAAACCCAAAGATTGCTGAAAGAAACTTTAAAAGATCTCACATGAATGGTGGGATAGTCTATGCTCATGCACTGCAAGATTCAATGTTATTGAGAAGGCAATTATCATCAGTTTTATCCAAAGGTCTCATGATCCGACCACAATCCTACCAGATATTTTTGCAAAATTTGACCTATTTATCTTGACATTAAATAAAAAAGAAAAGTGCCCATAGCAGCTGAAACAATTTTGAAAAAGAACCCTGAATGGACTCATTATTTATTTACAATAACTGTATGTAAGGACCATGGCACTGATCATGTCAATAATCACAGTGAAATGCAGCCAAGACAAGGAATTTCCAACTTTAAGACAGCAACAGCAAAAGAACTTGTTATACTCAAGAACAAATAGCCCAACTGTAACAACTGGAGCAAAAGATTGGATGGATGGATGCAGATACCACAAAAACTACATATACAGTAGGCATCACAAAGCTTCTAATCAGATGTGATATCTCCAATGAACTATAAACTCAATTCTTGAGGGATATAGATTCTGAAGGATCATCAGTGAAATTGTGTGCTTTCACAGCCCGTCTCATAGTGGACTTAAACTTCTATTCAGTGAATGACTTAGATGCTAATTAGTCCTACATTCATTAGAGTAACCAAGATCAAGACCTTATGCATAGATCAGTGGGATAGAACTGAAAGCTGAGAAGTAAACTTTTAACACTTAAATTCAGTTGAATTTCAACAAAAATACTAAGGCAATTAAATGGGGTAAAATAATAGCCTTTTCAACAAATAGTTAAGCAAAAAGTGAATATACTGAAAGAGGCAGTTTAATCATTTAGTTTTTTAATAAACAGCTAACTAGAGGACAGACGTGGAGTTGGGGTGTCAACCACAATGATAACTTTGACCTCAGGTGAAGAGGAATGCAACCCCTTCCTACATCTAGGGTTGAGTTTGGAGGACCTTAACAATGCAAAATACTGTACCCAGTTTTCTCTTAAAGCAGTTCCCTTTGAACTCTGCATGCTGAGTAACTGCTATAGAAAAACCTTAGACTCAATTGCTCATTTTAAAACCATGGAGCCATCTGTGATAAGCGGCCACTGGACAACTGAACAAATTCCTGTGCTTTGGTTACTTATAAAAGGTTCTGAACAAAGGATCCACAGGGCAGCCCCCTCTCCAGGACACTGCCACCACACACAATACCGTGAGCTTTATTCCTCTGCATATTCTTCCAAAGAACACTTCCCAACGTCCTGCTTTTGTGCAGGCATTCATCCTTCAATTTTGTGAGGCGATAGAGTTTTACATAGTTTATATGACATTAGAGTTTATATATAGACGATAGAGTTTTATATGGTTTATATGACATTAGCTCTGTAATCACCATGAAAATTGCTAATTTGTATACTTACTTTATAACACATACGCATTAATTTAAGATCAGTCATAGACCAAAATGTAAAGGCTAAAATGTAAAACATATATACAATATTGTGAACTCAATTTAGATCACAGTTTCTTAGAAATAATATCAAAAACTGGTATATAAAAGAAAAAGTAATGAACCAGATACAGTGTGACATGCTTACAATCTTGGCACTGAGGAAGGCTGAGGCAGGAGGATCACAAATTCAATCCCTGCTGGACAAATTTAGTGAGGCCCCTTTCTAAAAGAAATGCAGGGCTTTTGGAAGAATTGATGACATCATTCATTGGTTGAGCAACCCTAGGTTTGATCTTCATTACTAAATGAAAGAGAGAACAGGGGAGAAAAAGGGAGAAATATAAAAGAAAATAAATAGATTAGACTTTATTTAAAAAGGAAAAAAAATTGCTTGTGCAAGATACAGCTCAGCGGCATAGTGCTTGCCTGACAAGTGCAAGGCCCTAAGTTTGAACGTGGTACAAAAACCAAACAACACAAAGCAAAACTGCTTGTTTTCAAAAGATAACTTTAAGAAAATGAAGAAAAAAAAGGCACAGACTGGGAGAATAAACTTCTGAAGCATATATCTAGTTAAAGACTTGAACTCAGAATATACAAAGAAGTCTTACAACTCAGTAGTGCAAAACAACACAAAATAAGTAAATCAAGAGAATAGACACTCAATGTGTCTGGCATTACTATTCTCTTGCTTGGTGGTACTCTGTAAGGCAAGTAAGGCATGGATAGGCTGATTGGGGCTGATGATTTTTTTCTCTAGTATTCAAGGCTGATTATTTTCTAGCTGGGTTCTATTTTCAGGGGATTGTATATGCATTAATAATTGGTACATGAAAAGGTGCTCAGTGTTAGCAGTGACTAAGGGAATGCAAAGTAAATCATATACATTTCACATCATCTAGGACACTAATGGTTTAGACAAAGATGCAGAGAAACCAGAGTCTTCACATGTTATTTATGAGAATGTAAAAAGATACATTTACTTTGAACTGTTTCTCTAAACCTTAAATTTACCTCATGCTCTGGTAATTCTAATTTTAGGTATTTGTACAAAATATGGACCTATATAAAATTTATACATGAACATGAAAGAGCCTCAAAACATGCTAAGGGAAAAACAGACACCAAAGACACTATGTATTGTATGCAAAAAAGTCCACCGTACGTAGACAGACAGAAGATAGTGATATAGATAGTACAACTTGGTCTGGAGGGCTCTCTCTTCTACTCATTTGAACTTGAATAATGCCTGAAGGCCAAGCCCTCTGACTCTTGTCCTAAACCAAATACTCCAGAGCCTGCCTTGGAAAATTCTAAACCAGGAGAAATGCACACAAGTTCTGCAGAAAACTTAATTGCCTAGAGTTCACTGAGATTCATGCATAAGGACTGGATCTCATACATTGAATTATAACAGCATGAATTATGGGAAAGGACATGTGCATTAGATGCTGCTGTTGTGACTTAACACCCTGTCAATGGTGCTATTACTCATAAAAGACTCATCATGAAGACTCCAATGGGAGGTGCCCCAAACCAGCACAGCACTTTAAATCCCTGTGTCTGATGCTTTCAACTACTCATGCCATTTTCCTCTCACAGTCACAAATGTAGTCACTATGAATGTACTATCACCTTGAGAAAATTTTCTGCTTTTTTCTAGCAGTTGTGTGACACACTCAATTCTTTGTTCATTGTACACATGAGCCTAGGAACCTGTCAGGACCCACATAACCCACAGTAACAATAGCAGTTGCTTGGGCTGAGAGTTAGAATTGAAATTGAATCTTTTGAGGATGATGTAAATATCCTACAACTGGAGTGGATAACTGTAAAATATATTTTTAAAATGTAAACTATAAATTAAAAAAAATTAATAAAAAGTTAAAATGTACACTTGAAATGGATGAATATAATGTCATGCATATTAATTTTTTTCTTTTTGTTGCAAATTATCATAAGTTTTGTTTCTTAAAACAAAATAAATTAGTATTTTTATATGCAGTAGATCCAAGTCTGATATATGTCGCTGAGACATTAGCGTTTGTGTTCTTTTCTTGAGGCTTTAGCTGTGATTACAGATCCTTGTTCATCAGGTGTTGGCAAAATGCATCTGTATGCAGCTGGAGGGCTTGAATTGTTGTTTCCTTCAATGAAAGGCCACTTTTCAGTCTTTGCACAGAGATTGCACAGAGATCTCGGAATCAGTAATGGGGCATGGAGTCCTCATGTAACCATCCCTTTAATATACTCTTCCTGCTATTACATCTCTTTTGTTTTAGCCAGAATAGATTCACAGATTTTAAAGAGCCTTGATTAGATTGGGTTATAAAGATCTCATTATCTCAGTGTTCATAATCCTAATTGCATCTGTAAGATCTTTTTTCCACATAAGCCAATATTTGTTGTTCAAAGTGTTAGGGGTAGATATATTTGGGGATCCATTGTTGTGTCTATGAAAAGCACTATACTCTTCCATACGGACTTTTTAATCAAATTCATTTGCTAAACTTGAAATAATTTATGGAACAATTTTTGGAAATATAAAAAACTATATCATCTATGAATAAAGACATCTATGAATTTCTTCTTTTCTGATAACATTCCTTAAGACGATGATACAGAGTACAGGTACTTTTTAGCAAGTGTGCTTTAATATTTTTTGACTCTTGACTTTGATTATTTTCAGAGCCATCAAATGCCACAAAATTCTACTTTCCTCTTCATCTTCTGCAGCGTGTGTAGTTAGAAAAGTAAGAACAAAATGGGCCTCGATATCACCAACCCTACAGAGAAGATTTCACTTGCTAGGAGAGGCATGGAGCTCTACAGAGAAATGATTGAGCTTGCAAGGTAACCATGGATGTTGCCACCAGTAAGGGCACATTGGCCTCCTGCCTCCCTGCTGAGTATCTATGTAGGTATAAACTTGCTGTCCACTCTTCTCTGAGCCTTTCTTAGCCAGGCAGAAAATTACTAGAATGGTGGCTGGCAGGCAATCCAGGAGCCTGCATTCCTACACTTTGGGAGCTACACAGCCAGTGTGGGTGGTAAATAAGGGACTGAGTAGGAATCAAAACAACCAGAAAAGAATCCTTGGCAATGGGAAGGAACTGGAAGGCCCTCAAAGAATGGTGTCAATACGATGTACAACAGACAGCAAGGCAGTACCTGTGAACCAGGGGCTTGTGGCCAGTAGTGTTGACCTGCAATCCAGTAGGAGTTGGTGAGGAGAAAGCTACAACCTAAAGGAAGTGGCCAAGTCATTCATCCTTCTCCATCTGTTCTCTCAGTCTTCGTAGTGGAGGAAATACACTCCAGAATGCAGAGGCAGAGTGGGGTGGAACTTCCAGACATAGAATTCAAATGAGACAGAGTATTTAAAATCCATTGAAAGAGTTTAATAAAATATAACTAGAAAGGCATTTCTCAAATAAAAAGCAGCAGATTTTCCAGAACATGGTTTAATACAATGATAGCTTTAAATAAAATATTTTATATTTATCCTCTTGTGCTGTGAGATATCTTAAGCAACTGGTTCTTAAGGCCTCAGAGCCCTAGGAAATTGGATTCCTAAGCCATCACTCTTGTCCCTTCTTACATTACAGACTCCAGACACAAAGCAACTATTTGGAGCATCAAAATCCCTCACAGGTCACTTGTGGTGCTTTTTTTCTGGTCATTTTCCACAATTTAACCGTGACATTTTCAAAATTTCCTTGCTAGGGACCCTTTCTAAAAGTAGCCCCTCCCCTAACCCCTCAGCCATACTGTCTTTCTCAGTCTGCTCTGATTTATTGTATTATTTCCAGCTATGGAACATTTAGAGAAAAAAAAAGCTATGTACTTGTTAGCAGCTTTATCTAGGCATGCAAAATGACTGCAGTTTAGAAGACTGGTCTAGAGACTTAGAAAGTATGGCTAGCACTGGTCTTTTTCCAGAGGAAACATACTTTAAGAAGTTAGCTACTTGTGATTGTTCTCTAAGCAGGGTTGGCCCTATTAGTAATAAAAAGCTTTTGTTGCTTTGGAAAGGTGAAATTGTGACTGTTAATCTGAGTAATTATTTTGTAAGATTAATGCACAATACATTAATTATTGTTGTTTTTAAAACATTTTTGACTTTTCCATTGATCCTTTGAGTTGTGAAAAGATTTGGCTTCACTACTTCCAAATGTCTATTTTTGGTCTTAAATCTATGTACAGCAAGTCAAAAGTAAGAAAGGAGATTGAAAAATATTTGCACACTTTTGCATGGTATAGCAATTTTTGATTAGATCTTATGTGAGGGACCTAGCCAATAACGTCCTCCATTAAAGCCATCTGATTTTAGTAATGCGCTATTTTCTTCTGACTTGAAGAACAAATGTGACTTTTGAAACATTTCCAATGATCTATTTAATTAAATAGCATGGGTGGTGAGTGTAGTAGTCTCTTTAAAGATTCAGTCCTGCATTGCAATCCTTGTAAATGTGAGTTAACATTCTGGAGACTAAACTTGCACAGATAGCATATATTTAGAGTTGAACAGCTTGAATCTTCTACAGGCATAACTTTATTCTCCTCAAACAAGAGAAAGAAACATTATTCTTCTGGCCAGGTGAATACCTAGAAAGGAGCCGTGGGGTATATATTTAATTCCTGGTAAATATATTCTTCATAAACTAATCATTTAACACATTTCAATCTAAAGACCAATCTTTCTCATTAAAAACTAAAGAGCCATGCTTAGTCCCCTAGTTCTGTTTAGTTAGAGTGTTAAATTACTTTACATGTTAGGTCTACATTTGTCACTAGCAGTCCAGAATCAAAGACAGAAATAAATGATAGCATGGAAATATAAAGGTGTTGCAGCGTGTTCAACATCCATTAAGAACAATTAAGATATAAAGGGCAAATAGTTAGATCATTGGATATAACATTCTGAATAAATACTAACATGAATCTCACTCCGAGAGACTTTTAACAATGTTTTACTTGGTTATACTTAGAGTTGAACATGGAGAGGAATGAAATAATCATGATGATTTATATTTCATGATGTGACTTAAAAGCCATTACAAGAATTATCTTTTCCATCCTCAGAGTAAAAATGTAGGATATGATTATCATCATATTTATAGATGTGGAAACTAATGCTCAGAGAGCCTAACTGACTCACTGGAAGTACCATAGCTGCTGATGATTATAACACCCACAATTTATCTTTGTCTTGGAGATCAGGAATACTAGCATTATACAGTATATAATGGTACCCTTAACTTCCATACGTTATTTCCAACTGTGTGTTCAGCACAAACATGAATAAGTTACATAGTTAGAAAACAGAGGTACACAGACTATTAGCTATTATTCTGAGAAAAAAATGCTCTCTTATTTCTTCTGGATTATCTTCATCATACACTTATATGATATGGTATGAACTTGTCATTCATTTATTTCTCCAAATATTATTGTGTGACTTCTATGTACCAGGTACTGGCAGTGACTACTGAGACAATAAATGCATGTGTTCCAAGTGCTGGCTCATGAGATAATGGAATAAAAAGCATATAGAGTTAGAAATAAATGTGACAAATATGACAGTACT
This sequence comes from Hydrochoerus hydrochaeris, assembly GCA_004027455.1. NCBI lineage: Eukaryota > Metazoa > Chordata > Mammalia > Rodentia > Hydrochaeridae > Hydrochoerus > Hydrochoerus hydrochaeris. The sequence continues at coordinate 14,306 of PVLA01013445.1, forward strand.
ATGAGGCAAATGTGGTTTGTTTCTCTTCTCCTGGGATGGTGATGTAAAACTCTTGAAGGGTGAGAAAGAGATCAGAGGAAGGAGGTTAAGTAGGGTACTAGGGTGGAAGGTGAGTGCCAGGCAGGCATTCATTTGGAAATCACTGGACATGCAATGTACAAAAACCAGCATATTAAAATCCTCTGGGAATGCTTTGTTTAGATAAACGCAAACAACACGCAGAATCAGATACTTTGGAAGTATATTTAAAATGTATATGCATTTGTACTTAAAATGAATCATTTGTAGTTTACTAGCAAAACAGGTTTGATGTGTTAGTTATCTTTCTGTTACTTTAACAAACAGTGGAGATAATCATCCTACAGAAGGAAAAAGGTTATTAGATTTTCTGAGATGCAGGTTCTCTGTCACTGTGGGGCATGTGGCAAGATCATTTTTCAAGGTGGGTGCATGTTGTGTGAAATCTGCCTACTTCATAGCCAGGAATTAGAAGAGAAGAAGAGGAAAACCCTACAAGGGCACGCGCCCACTAACATAGTGATCTCCACTTGGTCACTTTTTAAAATTTTCAGTCTCCCAGGAGCACCATGCTGGGAACCAAGTCTGTAACTCATGTGCTTTTTGGTAGCCCTCAAGATTCAAATCATAGCATATAGTAATGGCAATTTTCTTCAGTGCTTAAACTATACTCAAGAATCCTCAAAAACCAGTTTATACTATAATGCCTGATTACAGAGGCTATAAATTATACTGTGGAGAAGAAAGTTGTATTTAGGTTAGTAATATATTTATTAATTTTACAACTAATATAAATAGAGTTTTCCATAAGTTCTTTGCCAGGTCAGCGTTACTCAAGTATCACAAAATAAAATTCCTTTTTTTGTTTTTGTGGTACTGGGGATTGAATTCAGGGCTCTGTGGGTGCTTGGCAAGCACTCTGTCACTGAACCAGGTCCCCAGCAACCACCATCAAATTCGTCCCTAAGCTTTCTCTATGAGACTCGTGGCTGGTATGTCCAACCTACAGCTCACAGGCCACTTGCCCTCTTTTTCTAAGGTTATATCATTAAATATATAAAACAGAAGAAATTTTGTCCTAAATATAGTGTAACTGTTATTTACTTTGCATATGGCCCCAAACAATAGCTTTTTACTTAATCTAGTCCAGGCCAACCAAAAGGTTGGATACATGTTGACCATGACTTTTCCATAAATTTATGAGCCTCTGTTTAACTCTATGTTCTTCATGTCACAGCCAATTTTCTACCACTTTTATGTATATAAACTTAATCTGTAATTCATTAATTTTCACTTTAGCCTTACTGTCAAGTACAGAAATCAATGATTGTCAACTAATTAAACTGAGACCTGGACCTTAAAGTAATCAAAGTTTGTAGTGGGAAAATAAGTACCTAGATATATACAAAATTTTAAGTCTTTTCTAGGGACTATGCTTGAAACCAAAATAAAGAGTAAACCTTCATATACAGAGCTGTGTCAGAAAATATGTATGGAGTTAAACTTGATATGCATAGCAGAGCTTGGATTGAGATGAAACTTGGGTACTACAAAAAAAGGATACAGTGTATATTTCAGTTATTTTCATGGAATTCTATAAAATGATTATGAAGCACTTTTTATTTTGCTCTTTGGATCCAGTATTCCTATGTTATCTGATGTGATTCCACTCCCTTCATCTTCTCTTTTAGATAGTATTTGCTGAAGCAAGAGTCAAATAACTACAGATCATGGGTTAAATCCAATCTAACTCTTCTTGTTGTGAAGGAAGTGTTATTTGAAAAATGTCTCAACCATGAGTTTACTAACTGTCCAATAGCTCTTGTGTTCTGTGAGAGAAGGGTTAGGCAATTATGTCAAAGATAACTTGGCCCACAAGGTATAGTGTATTTACTTTCATATCCTTGGTAGAAAAATGTTACCAGCTCTGAAAGTACAGCATATATCTTATTTATTGATATACACAGTACCTTGCACTGTGTCAAGAGCATAGTAGATATACAACTGAAATACATGGGCATAGATAGATGGTTATTATTGTAAGGAAAAAATACAAATGCACACAATAAGTCAAATTCAGTCACAGACATAACTTGTACATTAGCATTAACACAAAATCAAAAAGCTTCAACAGAGTGCTAAAGGTGAAGTATTCATATACTAAGTTATGACCTATTATGTTTGATAATAACTATATTCATAAAAATGAGCATTAAGTTACCACCACTTTCTCTAAACAATACACATGCTTCATTGTATTTTTTTCTAACATTGTGCTTATTCTTTCAGACAATTTTAAGACTTAGTTCCAACTCAAGACTAATTCAATCTCCAAAATTATGCAAAGCACACCAGGAGAGGACCTAATTGTCAGGAAAGTAGTTCAGATTTTTTTTGCTTCTTAATTGTTCTTTCATTTTTTATTACCTTTCCTAAGATAATGCCATATTTTTGCTCATGCTATTTTACATAATCCACAAAAGAAGCTTAAAGAATATATTCTAAAGTTGGGAAATGTGGATCCTGCTGGTTTTATAGGAGAGAAATCTAAGCATTTAGCTATCTATCCATTGACTGTTGAAGAAAAAACACATCAAAGTAAGAGTCAATTGTTTTCAAAAACAGCTTTCTCTCTTGCTTTCTGTCATGAGTGTGTGTGTGTTTGTGTGTGTGTGAGAGAGAGAGAGAGAAAGAGAGAGAGAGAGAGAGAGAGAGAGAGAGAGAGAGAGAGAGAGAATGTGTATATATATGTATTTTTTCTAATACTTGGGGAAAGTCTTTTTTCCTCTGAGAGTTATAGGCCATGACGCATTCTCTGATTTTTTCACTCTACCCATCCCTGACCAGATGCACTGGGTTGCTCCAGCATGCTGTTGAGTAACCTTTCAGCAAATGTCCCAGTATGTAGTCCTCTTTCCTTCCCCACATGCGTCTGGTCCATTTCAGTTATCACCTCACAGCTGTTTAAGTATCCTGCCATCATCCATCCTCCATATATATCCACCCCAGTGGAACTATGTTACAATGAGCAGGGCTTCATTTCAGCAAGATGGGCTGTAGGCTAGAGCTTCATTATTAGTAACCCTTTTACCATTCGTGTTTCATAGGCTCTTGGATGACATTGAATCATATTTCTAAGAAATTCTCTGAATAGTTGGATGTGCCTGCATTTCACTGCCTCCTCTCTGAGGACACCAAGCATGACTGGTGGCAAACACCTCCTCCATGCAAAGCAAAGGTGTGCAGATAACTTTGTACATTAAATCTTTACATTAGCTGACTTGGAAAGAGTGATCATAAATGCAACTGGTTAGTGAAGGAAAAACACATCTTCCCAATTCTCAGTATTCTTGTGTTAAACTACCATAACAATAAAGATTTACTTCTTGAGAGAAACTAGAAGTATTGACATGTCTCCATATCAACAGACTCCCGTGTTCCAATTCCTTAATAACCAAGAAACTTGCATTTTAATATAGCATTCTTATTTTATACATTAGTCTAAACTTGTCAGAAAAATTAGAGAAAAGTTTGGCAGAGCATAAAATTAAATAGAAATATATTCAGAATTAATTTTCTATATTTAGAATAAATGAAATTGAAGACCAAAAAGGCAGAAACAGAAGCGATGACACACCTTCTTCTTTAAATTATGATGGGAACATGGTAAAGATTCATGGATGCTGTAGTACAGCACTGTATTCCAGTTTGACAAGTAGTCATCTAGAGAATTTCACTTAGCAATCAAATTTGAATGCTAAATAGTAAAATATTTTATGATTATCTATTGTTTCTTACTTTTCAAAAAAGAGAAATGTTGAGCAATGTAGTAAATGTCACACAGTAGAGAACAACTATTTACTCTGAAAACCTGGTCCTATTTCTGAGAGCCAGAAAAACTCTCAGATTAGCTTCTTCGTTTTCCACTTTCCATATCCTTCAAGTTATTTTTCTCTCTTCCTCAAAATTCCACATTTACTCCTTGGGAAACTTCCTTGTGGTAAACAAGAAAAGGACTATTCAATTATACATTTCCATAGCGTTTGCCTGCACCATGGCAGGCAAGCTAAATGAAACTGATTGAGCATCAGAAAACGCATCTGTCTCCCTGCTCTTTTTCAGCAATCATACAGGGTTAGTGCAGAAGGAAACACATGATGTAAGAATAAAAATATTAGGTGGGGGATCAAAAGCCTGCTCCTTTGAGCCATCTCTTTTATTTTTGTTTTTAGTTTTATCTTAAAATCTGGCAGGATGGTGTATATCCATAATCTCAGTGCTCGGGAAGCTGAAGAAGGAGATACACCACGAGTTTGAGGCCAGCCTCGACTAGTGAATTCAAGACCAGCCTGAAATACATAGCAAGACCCTGCTACCCCCAAATAAACTTTCATTTAATCTTATTTGTACATGTCTTCAGTTCATGTAGTTTATAATCATTTGGGGGCATGTTTGCATGTGCATATTTATAGCATGTTTCTTTTTTTAAAACCCTCATCACTTTTCATATGATCTTATATATCTGAACCTCATTCATATCATCTATGAAACATGAATTGTAACACTTATTAAAGTATTGTGTAATGAAATAATTCATTTAATAAAAATATTTTTCAAGAAACTACTATGTACTAGGAATTGTTATAGATAAAGGGGTACTATCGTGAAAGCAAGTAAAAACAAGTGCTGTATAAATATCTATTATGATAGAGCAAAATTCTGGTTAATAAATCAGGTAACAATCACAATAAATACATAGTTTGTACAGTATGCTAGGGTATGGGTAAACATGAAGCAGAGTAAGGAGGATGAAATATGAGAGGGAAGGAGGAATGACAGCTTACAGAGCAAGGGTAATCTTCATTATGAAACTGGCACTTGCATGAAGCAGGGATTGAGGGAGCCAGCCACATGGACATCTGAAAATCCACAGGTCCAGAGGCACAGAAAGTTGGTGCAGACACTATGGTAAAAATACATCTAACCTTCCCAAGGAAGAATGGAGAGGACAGCATGGCTTGATTGGAATGCTAAGGAGAGTAGAGGAGATAGAATCAGAGATAGTGTAAGCCCTATCAGTTAAGTCTAGAAAATTATCAAGACATCAATTTTCTATAAAATAAAATTGAGTTAGTGAACAAGTGTGATGAGGCCTGTGACAAAGTCAGACTCATTTTAAAACATAGTCTCTGTACTAAAAATAAAGACAGAAGAATTGACCTCAGAAACTACAGGAATTCAGATTGGGTGCTGATGGTAATGTTAGTTGAGGATCAGGAGTTCAGTTTAGACACTTAGATTCAGTGATGATGTTCCTTAGACACTCAAGAGCCAGACAAGATAGGGTAGTGATATAGGAGTCTGAATTTTAGAAGTGAGGTATAAGAGATACATATAAATCATAGAGATATTCATCTATAGATTGCACTTGAAGTCCTATGAAGTACATATTAATCATATTATTTTATATATTTATACTGCCACAATGCATGTAGGTCTTTCACTGTGTTCTATATTTTGTGACTTTGACCATGAACACGAAAACTAAACATGTAGAATTATTTTAAATTCATTAAAGTGTAAAGTATTCACTTAAAATCAATATTTTATAAACCTTAGAAGTTACATAAATTCAAGCTAAAATGAGGACCAGTTTTGGGTTATTAATTTTTATACTTTACATATACTTCTTTTTATTACAGAAATGATTTTTGTGAGTCATATACATATACAACATTGCTAAAAAAAGAAGTCCATTTTGTCATATTACATAATAAAGGAACTCTAAAAATTGCATCAAACAGTACAATGAAAATAGTGACACTTAATGTGACATATTTTAAACCTTAGTCTTACAACCTGTGATCAATATGTACAGTGAATGTTTAAATAAAAATATTTATCACAGTAAAGGAAACATTGCATTGCTACTTTTCACATACACTTTTAATACCATTTTGCCACTGTCTGAAGTACCTCTGAAAGTCTTCTGTACAGAATGTATCTACAGGATGCAAGTGGTCTTACAGGATGTGATCATAAATATAATAAATGCTGCTTCTGAGTGATGTTCAACAGAAATGGAGACTCAAAAGCATTGAGGACAGTCCTCAATCACCTTGTTCACTGGATCTGGCACTGTGTGACTGCTAGGTCTTCCCTGAAATGAAAATCACAGTGAATAGTAAACGTTTTGAGTCAGTTCAAGACATTGAGAGTGCTACAATAGTGAAAATAAAAACACAAAATGACTATCAGAACTGTTTTAGGAAGTGGAAAGCACAGTGAGATGAGAATGTTTAAAGCAAGGGGCCTATTTTGAAGGGAACAATGGCAATGTATCTTTACTGTGGTAAATATCTCAATATTAAATTATTTATTGTGTTTTTCAACCATCCTCATACCTGAGACATAAAATTGCTACATATACACAAAAATACTACATATAAAAATAAGTATGAACACAAATGGAAGAAAAATAAATTTCAGTATGTCATACCATGTATTAGTTAAACATATAAATATATTACACTTGAGTCAAAGAAAATAAGCCTAAATAAAATCATATATATATATATATATATGATGACATGCATATAATAATAAATATCAAAAGGAACATAATATAATTAAAACAGTTCTTAGAAGAAATATTTGCTTTAAATATGCTCATTTTAAAATACGATATATATTAATCTTTGAAACCAAGAAATTATAGATATATAGCCCTAGGTTTTCTCAAACCTAATGTGAAGTCCATCAAAGAAAGTCAGTAACAAAATCCAGTCTCTGGAATACATTAATAATAAAAATGTAGGACATGAAATTAATTATTGTACCTATTTCAATAATCATAGTGATACTGAATTAATATTTCTATTGAGTAAATGTTTTGCATTTACTATGAACAAAGCAAATTATAATTATGCAATATTCAAATTCTATTATCACCTGTTTCTAAAGAGCTAAGTTCCCCATTCTGAAAGAAAGAAAGTGACCAATGTCCAGAAAAGCAAAAATAATTTATTATGTTAATGTACATAATGTACATCATATATTTCTCTTGTATTCATACTGGTATTTTCTATTAGAAAAATTATATATAAAATATATGTGTATGTTTTGCATGCATATATATATGGAGTCACACATTTGTAAAACTCACACACTTGGATATCATGTATAATGGAGAAAATTAAAAGGCTTTGATTATAAAGGCAAGAACAACTAAAGATTTTCCAGTGCCACAATATATACACTTTTATGTGGACTTAATTGATTTGTTTAAACTGGTGAATATCAAATATATAAATATTTGAAATATTTATATTTGTACTTATTTACAAAAAATAAGTAAATTAACAAAAAAACTATTTTAGAATACAAAATAATTTCAATTAGTTGAAAAGAGTTTAAAAAATAATTACTACTAATTGATATTAAGATACTCATACTATATAAAATAATGTGCAGATTCAGCATGATCTCTACAGAAATTTCATAGCTATTTTTTTAAAAATACATACAAATTTTATGCCAAAATTCATACAAAATTTTAAGACCACTGAATATCCAAAACAATTTTGAGAGCAAAAAAATTTAAAGAATTCACACTTTCTCACTTTAAAATATATCACAAAGCTACAATAATTAAATGATGTCATTGTGATATAAAAACAGATGTATCGACCAGTTGTATTGAACAGAAAGCACAGAAATAAACTTTTGCACTTTAAATAAAATGATGTTCAACAAGGGTCCAAGGCTACATGGAAAGGGAGCATCTTATCAATGAATAGAGTTAGGAGAGCTGTAACCCACATATGAAAGAATACAGTTGGATCTCTGTCTTGTATTATTTACAAAAAATAACTCAAAGTGGAAGTAAGGCCTAAAATTAAGACAAAAATCTAAAATCACTGGATGTTAGCCTTGGTGATTGCTTCTTGGTTATAACACCAAAATGTGTGCAACAAATGCGTATCTGGACAAATGGGACCACATTAAAGTTAAAAATATTTTTATCATTGGGTACAATCAACAGAGTAAAAAATGTAATCCAAAGAATAGGAATGAGAAAATATTTCAAAATTACATTTCTGATAAAGAGTTAATATCCAAAACCTATAGAGAAATTCTGTAATTCAAAAACAAAACCATAAAAACAACAAATTTAAAAAAGGAGCAAAAAGCTTGGACAAACATTTTCCCAAAGATAGTCAGCAAACATATGAAAACAAACGATATTACTGTTTATTAGAGAAATAGAAATTAAAACCACAATGAGATATCACCTCCTACCATATCGCCTCACACAATTAGGACAGCAACTGCTCAAAGGAAGGTTGAAAAAAAAATTAACAATTCTTGGCAAAAATATAGAGAAATTGAAATCTTTGTGCACTGTTGGTGGGATTCCAAAATAGTGTAACCACTGTGGGAAACAGCAGGGAGGTTTCCTATGAAAGCTAAAACTCGCATTATCATTCTCACATTTGTGTACATAAAAAAAGTGTTTAGAACTTTTTAAAACTTGTTTAAAAGGCAATTGATGGGTAAGAACTATCTCTGTAAGATAATACAAAAGGAATATAGATTTAGAAACCAACCTAGTGGATACTTAAATATATTGAGAAATCAATGAACCAGCAGAAAGAACGCAGAAATAGATATCCATGAGGAATTTGGTGCATTTAAAAGAAGTGACATTCAATTCCTTGAAGAAATCCTCTTTGAATAAGTAGAATTAAGAAAACTTGCCATGATAACAATAAATTTTAAAGTCTCTATTGTATCATAAAAATAAAATCCAGTTCAAAAGTAATTTAAAAAATGAAATGCTAAATATATTGGAAACAAAATCAAAGATTTTTTTCCCTACTATTAGAATAAACAGATCTTTTCTAAGAATAATACAAAATTAAAAGTCATAATGTAAAATATAGATAAATTGGAACTAACTAATCTTGTTTAAAAAGTACCATTATCTAGAGGGAAATCTATTAACCTTTCAGTATATAGATTAAGATATTCAATAGGGCTGGGGATATAGTTCAACAGCACAAGCACCTGCCTGGCAAGCACAAGATCATAAGTTCAATCCCTGGTTAAGAAAGAAAGAAAGAAAGAAAGAAAGAAAGAAAGAAAAAGAAAGAAAGAAAGAAAGAAAAGAAACCATAGCCTTTTCTTGTGAGTCAACACAATTCATGGACTGTAGGAGAAGAGAACAAGAAGTCAACACAAAGCAAGTCCTCCCGGCAAACCAGACCCATGTACAGCTATGGCAGAGGGACAGCCAGACCCCAGCCTCTTCCAATGCACTGAATGGAAAACAAGAAGGGCCATCCCCCTTACCCCATAACCAAATGGCTGATGTAGAGAAACAGGCTGCAATGTTGAGGTGAAATGCAATTTGATGCTTGTGATATTTGGTGTTTCACTTATTTTGCAGGTCTAGGGCTGGTTGTCTGATCATCTATTAAGAGGATCACAGTATGCAGTGTGGCATCTAGGGCGGAATCTCCTTCTGAAGGTGGTAGCCATTGTTAAGTCCCTATTATCTTGTTTTGAGGTCCTGTATCACTTTCATTGTTTTGTTGGGTTAGGGTTTATTCTGTTTTGTTCTCTTTGATTTTGTTTTATACAATGGCATGGGCAGCTATTTCAAAGATAGCAAGATATATTATGGTAGCCAATTTTGATTTACTATTTCCTTGTTTTGAAGTCCTTTATTGCATTGTTTTGTTTTTATTGGTTCTATTCTGTTCTGTTTTGTTTGATTTTTACTATGTGTGAAGGTATCTGCAGCTATTTTGAAGGCAATAAGAAGCATTATGGTAACTATTTTTGATTACCTATTGTTTTGAAGTCCTGTGTCACTTACACTGGTTTCTTTTGATTTGCTTTGTTCTGTTTATTTGCTTGGTTTTATTCTCTTTTAAATAAAATTTTAAAAAAGTTATTCAGTAGGAAAAGGTAGAATTCTTAGCCTATAATAATTAAAAGTCAATGACAATGCCTATAGAAAAAACAGAGAAAGATATAAAAGATCATATAAAATAAATATAAAAGATTTTAAACATATAAAATAGTGTATAAAACATAGCAGTATAATACAATTGATTAAAAATTTAAAATATGAGATGATATTTTTCAGCTAACAGTTCAACAGGGCAAAATGTTCTTTGTATGGTATGTTTATAATAGAGTGAGGCACATGGTACATATAATAAAATAAAATGGTACATATAATAAAAACTTACTTGCAAGAAAGTTTTTACATAAATGGCCAAATATAAGTCAAATATAGCCAAATAAAGTCAAATATAAAATTTGAAATTCAATTCATTTTTAGCATTGAATCCAACAGATGTGTTGGATAGTTTAGCATAAAAATGCATTAAAATATTTATCTAAATTTTTATGACAGTAAAAAATTGAAAACAACAAAATTTTCAGAAATTATTTGTTAAATAATTTCTACCCATTAACATATCATTAAATTATGATTAACATTAAAATAATAAAACACAGCTAAATAAATATATCAGTAACAACAAATATGTATTGGAAGAAAGTATGTTGTAGAAATGCATATACTTTACAATAACATTTAGATATTCAGACATAGATCTGAAATAATATATAAGCCAATTATAGCTGGATATTTCTTGGAAAAGATTAGAAGTACTGAAAGTATTAAAAGGAGACATTTCCTATTAACTGTTCATATTATTTGAATTTTTCTACTTGCATCATTTGAACTTTTCTCTATAAATACATAATGTCTACTAACATAAGAAATACAAACAAATGTAAGAACTTTTGATGGATGAGACATTATACAGAAACTACTGCACTGTTTATTCTCTTGGTTTTTCCTAACTGCACTTTAAACTTGAAAGTATGAATGCTATCTGTGTACAGATAAGTCTTATGTCAGCTAAGTCTACTGATACCATTTCCTGAAAGTAGAGCATCTATGAAGAGATATACAGAAGATGGGAAAATAATGACTGTAGTTTTTTTTAAATATGCTATGAGTAAATTATAACTGTTTTCTACTTGTAATGAAATCTTTTTAGTGTGATGAGGAAAAACTTTTCATGCATTCACCAGTATCTATTGAAAGATTGTATAAGTTAATTACAGCTCTAGGTACTTGAGATACATAAGTAAATAAAACTGACTGAAATCACTTTCTTGCTCCTAGGGGTGGCAGAACCAAGCCTTTACAAGTGATCATCTGTAGCTGGTGTCAGAAGCATGACCCTCAACATTCTATACTTTGAGAACTATATAAAGTACTTAGAATCAATGCATTAGGATATTTATTATTAGGCTCATATATAATTTTAAAAAGCAGAGAATTGAGAGATAATATATATATATATATATATATAGGCTACATTTGATATGTGATAAATGATGTCTGTAAGCAGAGTCAAACCATTTCTCAAAAAGCATTCTAATGGTCTCCAAGTAATTACATTTTATTTTTGCATATACTTCCATAAATTTAAAATACTTTTATATATCACTATCAATTGCTTCTAACCTTTCAGTCACAAGTGGGAAGTCAGGTCAAGTATTTCTTGTTCCATTTTACTGATAGGAGCCTGAGCATCATAAAAATGTGAATTTTAAAAGGTTAATTGATAAGCAGAAGATTTTTAACCACTTTCCACACTTTTAAATTCTTAGTTCAGTTTTCAGCAGCTACTGCTTCCTAGAAATAAAGAAAAAATCCTACACCAGTCTGACACAGGGACAATTCATAGATCCATAAAGTCTCCCTGACAGTAAAAGTGTGATCAGTGCCTCTAGTCTATGCTAATATACAGAAGGGCAATTTTTAAAAAATCTACATATATAATTCTATTTAAAATATCAAAGATGCAAATGTTTTGCATTAACATAACAATAAAAGAGATTAATTTCTTACATTTTCATATGTTCAGTCCTTCTGGGAATAGAGAAATGTATAATGTTAGCTTCCACCCTTTTTAATGTTTCTTTGTTTGTTTTTTAAAGGAAAATAACTCCAAGGATCTTAATGAATAATGTAATCTTCACTTACAGTAATCTTTTAGGAACTATATCAAGTGTACTAAAGTACTTATGCATTTTTAGCAAAGAGTATCAACACTGAATAGATAAATATAAAACACTGTTCCTCCTGAAGTATTTAGACATGCTTGACAAGTCATTAGATATAAAGTCTTCTGAAAGTACTCTGAAAACTCAGGGGAACTGTGACTGTTATCTTGTTGGTGACTGTTATCTCATATGCGACTGTCATAAAACCCTTTGGGAATCAGTTGTAGAGATATCTCAGTGCTCTTTCAAAATTTTGAGGATGAAAACATCATTTTGGAAAAGATAAGAAAACAGTGATATACCTAATGTGAATCCAGAAGAAGTCAGGTACAGGAACATTTGAAAATATAACAATGAAGTACAAACTCTGTTGAATGTCCAGGATTGGACCAACTATACAGAACTTGGTATCTTGAGAGATTCTTTCAGTGTGATGCTCATACTGTCTATCTTGATAGTTCATTAAATGTATTGTACTTCCTACATATAAAAATATCACTGAGAGGCTGCATATGTTCTGAGTAATTAACCAGGCAGGCTGTGGTTAATCTATGCTTCATTATAGATTAAGAAAATATATCTCCATTTTATTGTGTAGAGACCTTTGTTTGAAGAAAAAGTGGAAGCTCATATTCAGATGTCCCTAGTCAGAGTCTTCACACGATTGGTTCTAGAGTTTGTCAACCCAGAAGTGTTTTCTTCTTAACCATGAGGAGATTCACTTTACTTTTTATTTAAGTAACTAATAAATTGTAAAAGCATCATTAAAAATTAAAATTCATCTGAAGTCCTCTAATAAAGTAGTCCTAAAAGCCTAGACATATAAAAGTTTAGCTTTGTAACGGTTGATACCTACTTCAGGTGTGTAAACTAGCCCCCTCACAGAACACACAGAATTTATTAATAAGAATTATCATATAGAAACACCCAAAAAGCACATAAACATGGACCAAGAACAGATAATTTGCCTCATAGGAAAAATGAAGTCCTCAAAGAGACTGATGACATCTGTGTCAAAATCCAAATTATTTGAATGAAGACTGAAAGATATGGAAAAACCAGGAAGTATGGGAACAATAAGAACACTGATGAGGAAGGAGGGTGTTTCTTTATGATGGTAGAGCTTATTTCTGTAAGGCTCCATTCACACCTGACTTCCCAGGCCCCAGCCTGCTGCCAGCTGAGGCACTCTTCTCTGCAAGAAACTCAGCTCAGTCCGAAGTTGTCCTGAGCAAGCACAGGATATAATGAAGGAGGTAAGATATGATGAGGAATTTTGCAGGTCTTGGGACATCTGGGAACATCTGGAAACATTCAAAACTTTACACTGGATACTTCCAGGACTTTGTCCACCAAGGTGCAAGACTGCTAGAAAACTTTGAACACAGATGTTTATTGAAATCTACCCACCTAATATCCCCTCCCTTCTTTGTGCCCCTAAAAAAGAGGACAAACTTCTTTTTGTTCCCACAGACAGCCTTATCAATCTCTGCCTGCCTGCACCGAGGCACAATAAATTCCACACTATGTTGCCTTTACACAAGCTTGGAGGTCTCTGCTGGTTCCCTCCGTCCCCCTGAATGCTACAGTTTCTCTGAGTCTGGAGAGCAAGAACACATCCTGAATCTGCCAACACTGCCCCCATGGTCTCTGGTTCTGTAGGTGTGACAGCCTTGACTACATAAGAAAGAGACTAACTCTTTCCAGTCCTGTAAGTATACAATTACACAAGCCACAAGGACAACAACCGAGGCTGCTCCGGTGGAAGTCTTAGAAAGTTACATGTAGATATAAGCAGCCATACTCAAAGAGAATGGATAAAATACTTGATGTTCCCTCTTCCCTGTGTAGGAAAAGCTTCTAGGAAAAAAAGCTACCTTTATAGGGTTTGGGAATGCTGAAGACAGTAAGAATACAGATTCGCTAGTCAGAGGGACATAAATTTAGACAGGGCTCTTCTCCTTACTAGTGTTTGGCATAGGTTAAGTTATTAACATTTTACAGTTTCAATTTTCTCCTTTGCAATAGAGCTTTAATAACTCACCTAGCAAAATTATTGGTCTTGGCTGGTCAGGGTTGGTTGGCACAGTCTTTTCATTCTGCTCTGAAAGAAAGCTTTCTGAGGTCAGAGATTAAAGATATTCGAAGCCCTAATACATTGACCAGTAACTGACACACTGTAGTTAATCTATAAGTGCTATGTTTACAGGGTAATCAATTATGTAATTAGCAGCAAGTGACCTAATGATAGACATCCATCCAGGTTGTTTTCTAAGGATAACAGATGTGATCAGAGTGTCTTTTGAGTGATGAGCAATATCACTGACATTGGCTTCTGCATAATACTTACAGCAGTGGCCAAACTTTGAGGACTGTTGTGATCACCTTGACAATAAAGTAAGGTGGAAATTATGTTCAGGTATTCTATTTCAGAGTCAAAGGGAAAATCACATAATTTAGATCAGTGTCCTTTTTAAGATGCAAGGACAAATGCCAATGATTAAAATATTAACTCAGCTATTTAGAAAATTTGCCTAATATTTTCTCTTTACCAAAACTTGCCATATATAGAGGCTTTCACTGTGTAACATAGAATATTGAACAATCTCATTGATAAGCAACAAACCCCTCCAACAACAACAACAACAACAAAAACAGTAGAAAATGAAGTATTCACAATAATGTTAGTTATCTTTATCTGAAAAAACCATAAATGAAATACTTTGAAGTCATGGTCACATTTTAGGTTATTCTTTTCATATGAGGCTGGCCAAATCTTTGATCATCCATCTTTTAGAAATATTTTGGCCTGTTAACAATATGATATGTTACAATGACAATATAAAATATAATGTGGATTTTGAGTGAAATATATAATACCATGAATTCATTAGAAATGTCTTTTTACCTACATTATTTGAAAATATTGCTAGAGCGATTAAGTTGGAAGAGTTTGTATATATTATATATTGATATAAATGTGAGTTCACATTTTAGTTTTGCTTGTTTCAAAATAGACATAGCTTCAACACACTAAAAGATATTTTATTTCCTATGATATTAACATCTTATTGATTTAAATTGCCATAAATTATTTGAGCAACTCTATTGAGCATAGAAGGCACTGATTAAGCAAACAAGTAATAATTCTAGAATTTTTCCTCAGTTTTAAAGACTTTTCCATAATGCTATTCAAGCTAAATTTAGTTATTTCCTTTTCAAACTTTGACATATAATGTAGTGAATTTCATTCTTTTTCCTATATCCATTGAATAATGTGATTTCCTTTCCCTGAATAGAAATAATCTCGTTTTATTTGATTTTGAAGTTGGTATGATTCCCAAGAATTGAGAAATTATAAGCCCCAGGAACAGTTGTTCTCCCAAATCTCTTATAAAATCCTCATAAATTTGCATGTGATTAGAGCATTTCATATTGCATTCTCCACTGTCCCACTCCTTAAAGGGACTCCGAAGGATGAATCCCCAGGTCTATATAGAGGTGACATTTCATAGAGATGTTGCTTTAATCATAAGAAGAAATGTAACCATGACATATACGCTTCATCACAGATATTAATTTTTCCATACATCACTCTTAATAGTCTTTTTCTCACCAGAATTTACAAAGATAATCCTTTCATAATTCCTAAAGATAAATTTGGTCAGCTTTCCTTCCTTTTTTACCCCAAGCATTAAGAATTTAATCAGTGAACCTATCCTAAATTTTATTGGCATCAATAACCATGACACCAATAGAAAATATATCATATTTATATAAGAAATATGAGTCTTATTCCTGTCACTTATTTTTTGTCATATCCTGAGGACCAATGATAAGCTAGCATGCACTGGCATATCAGAGCATGCTATAGATAGCGATGGAGTTTGTCATAGCTTGAAATTAGCCCAAGTGCAATATTTATGAGATTTAAATCTGGCATAAGTTTTTGACTTTTCCCTTTAATGAGTTATTTTAGCAGAATATCAATGTTAATAAGGACCAGTGCTACATATTGTATCTTCTAAACATAAATATACATCTCCCAATGGTTTATTTTTTCCCTCTATCATTTTTGTCATTTAGATCTCTGTTACCTCTAACCTGGATTACATGACTCCTAAAATTTCTCATCAAATATGCTTATTTCATAGCCTTTCAGTAAATCTTTTTGTCTTAGTCTTAATTCCTCCATTTATCTTTCATTCTTATTTTTGAATCATGTTTCATTTTATACATTTTAGACCACCATAAAAAAATCCCAGAATGAGTAACTTTTGAAAAAAAAAAGATTTATTTCCCATAGCTCTAGACGATGAAATTCTAAGACCAGAGTAACATCACTGGATTCTAGTGGGAGCTGTGTTCCAGGTTGGACGTTGACATCTTCTCAGTGTATTCTCACATGACAGAAAGAGAATGAGCTCTCTCTATGATCTTCTCTTCAAAGGGCACTGGTCTCATTTATGAAAGCCCAATTCATTGACTGCATAATGTCCAAGGTCTTTCTTCTAAGTGTCATTTCATTGCAGATTGAACTTGATGTACAGATTTTGGAAAAGGGAGGAGTAGCTTGTTGCTACTACATGTCTGCAGGTGTGGAGAAGGTAGTGTGTGCTGCCTCAGATCAGTTTCAGTCATCCCACTGATGACTTGGTCAGATTTCCTGAATCAATTTGCAGACATAGCGGAGTAGCTCTTGACTTTGCCCACACACCACCCCTGGACAAACTGGAGAGAATTCAAATTAAGCTGAAGGGAGAGTTCTGCTGCCAAATCTGTGTGTTCACTCTGTATTCTTCCTAAGCCCTAGTGTATTTGTTGGGGCTCCCTACCCATTTAGAACTAAGGTTTTGAATTTAGACAATATTAAACTTTCACTTCTAAAAAAGTAGGTGGTTTCTCTAGCCTGCCAGCATCTTCCTTGTTACTTTGGGAACAACCTGATTTTCAGACCTCAAGCTCCAATTCAGTAAAATGTCTGATATTTGTCACAAAACAATAGTGAACTAAATTTAAATGTTCAGCACAAAGAGGAAAACAAAGAATTAAAGGTGAAAGGTAATAAATACACGATCAGATTTGGAGATGTTTTTAGTAATTTATAAAATATATCAATGCAATTCACTTTTACAAAATACTTCATTCAAAATCTGTAAGATATAATTTTTAAATCTTAAAACATCCTGCAAGGTAGGATGAATGTGCAAATCACTAATGTAGCAGAGAGAATTACTGAATTCCTGCTGCATGCAATTTCCAAACACTGCATTTTGGTTCTATTTCAAGGGTGTGCTGTGTATTTCACAAGAAGTAGAAAGGCATTTTGTAGGAAGCGTGTTTCATGTTTTGGCTTCCATATCATGTTTTGATAATGAAGAATGTGTTAATCTCTTGTGCAGTACACAGAACAACTGAATTCCTATGGCACGTGTTTTCACAACACTGCATTTTGGTTTTGTTCAAGTGGGTGGTGTGTAATTCAATAGTACAAAGGCATTTTGTAGGAAGTGGGTTTGATGTATTGGCTCCAATTCATTCTTATCATGATGATTGTGTAAATCTCTTCTGTAGCACAGAGAACAGCTGAATTTTTATGTATCCTTGTTCAAAACCCTGTGTTTTGGTTCTATTTGAAGTGGGTGCTGTGTATTTCACAAAAAGTATAAAGGCATTTTGTAAGAACTGGGCTTTGTGCATTGGCTTCCATTCATTCTTATTATGATGAGTGTGTAA
Source organism: Hydrochoerus hydrochaeris (assembly GCA_004027455.1). Classification (NCBI taxonomy): domain Eukaryota; kingdom Metazoa; phylum Chordata; class Mammalia; order Rodentia; family Hydrochaeridae; genus Hydrochoerus; species Hydrochoerus hydrochaeris. The sequence continues at coordinate 32,159 of PVLA01013445.1, forward strand.
ATGACTTGTGTAGCACACAGAACTGCTGAATCCCTGCTGCATGCACTCTCAAAACACTGCATTTTGGTTCTATTTCACCTGTGTGCTGGGTATTTCACAAGAAGTTTTAAAGCATTTTGTAGGAAGCTGGATTTATGATTGTCTCCCTTTCATTCTTATTAGGATGAATGTGTAAATCACTTCTGTAGGAGAGAATTACTGAATTCCTACTGCATGCACTTTCCAAACACTGCATTTTGGTTCTATTTCAAGTGGGTGGTGTGTATTTCACAAGAAGTAGAAAGGCATTTTTTAGGATGCCAATTGCGAGCATTTACTTCCATTCATTCTTGTTATGGTGAATGTGTAAAGCACTTATGTAGCAGAGAGAATTACTGAATTCCTGCTGCATGCACTTTCAAAACACTGCGTTTTGGTTTTATTCCAAGTGTGTGCTGGGTATTACACAAGAAGTTTCAAGGTATTTTGTAGGAAGTGGTTTGAGTGCAATGGCTTCCATTCATTCTTACTATTATGAAAATGTAAATCTCTTGTGTAACACACAGAACAAATTAGGTCATGCTGCATGCACTTTCAAATCACTGCGTTTTGGTTCTATTTCAAAGGTGTACAGTATTTTTCAAAAAAAGTACAAAGGCATTTTGTAGGAAGCATGTTGTGTGCATTGGCTTCCATTGATTCTTATTAGGATGAATGAGTAAAACTGGTGTAGTACACAGAACGACTGAATTCCTACTGCATGTGCTTTCAAAAAACTGTGTTTGAGTTCTATTTCATGTGTGTGCTGTGTATTTCACAAGAAGTATAAAGGCATTGTGTAGGAAGCGGGTTTTATGTATTGGCTTCCATTCATTCTGTGATGAATGTGTAAATGCCTTGTGTAACACACAAAAACTGAATTCTTACTGCATGAGTGTGCAAAACACTGCATTTTTATTCTATTTCAAGGGCCTTCTGTGTATTTCACAAGAAGTAGAAATGCATTTTGTAATAAGCCTGATTTATGTTTTGGCTTCCATTCATTCTGATAATGATGAATGTGTGAATCTCTTGTGCAGTACACAGAACAACTAAATTCCTACTGCAGGTGTTTTCAAAACACTGTGTTTTGGTTCTGTTTCAAGTGGCTGCTATGTATTTCACAACTATAAAGGCACTTTGTAGGAAGGGGGATTTATGTATTGGCTTCCATTCATTCTAACTATGATGAATGAGTAAATCTCTTGTGTAGCACTCAGAACAACTGAATTCCTACTGCAGGTGATTTCCAAACACAGCATTTTGGTTTTATTTCAAGTGGGCTCTGTGTATTTCAACCGTACAAAGGCATTTTGTAGGAAGTGGGTTTTATGTATTGGCTCCCATTCATTGTTATGATGAATGTGTAAATCTCTTGTGTAGCACACAGAACTGCTGAATTCCTGATGCATCCTTGTTCCAAACCATGTGTTTTGGCTCTATTTGAAGTGAGTGCTGTGTATATCAGAAGAAGTTTAAAGGCATTTTGTAAGAACCTGCATTATGCATTGGCTTACAGTCATTCTTATTATGATGAATGAGTAAATGACTTCTGTAGCAGAGAGAATTACTGAATTCCAGCTGCATGCACTTTTGAAACACTGCATTTTGGTTCTATCTCAACTGTGTGCTAGGTATTTCAGAAGAAGTTTTAAAGCATTTTGTGTTTGGTAGTAAGTGGATTTTATGTATTGGCTTCCATTTATTCTTATTATGATGAATGTGTAAATCTCTTGTGTAGCACACAGAACTGCTGAATTCCTATGCATTCTTGTTTTCAAACCCTGTGGTTTGGTTCTTTTTGAGGTGGGTGCTGTGTATATCACAAAAAATATAAAGGCATTTTGTAAGAGATGGCTTTGTGCATTGGCTTACATTCATTCTTATGATGAATGTGTAAATCACTTCTGTAGTAGAGGTAATTACTGAATTCCTGCTGCATGCACTTTCAAAACACAGCATTGTGGTTCTATTTCAAATGAGTGGTGTGTATCTCACAAGAAGCAGAAAGCTATTTTGTAGGAAGTGGATTGTGTGCCTTTGCTTCCATTCATTTTTTATGGTGAATGTTTAAAGCACTTAAGTAGCAGAGAGAATTACTGAATTCCTGCTGCATGCACTTTCCAAACACTGCATTTTCATTCTATTTCAAGGGTGTGCTGTGTATTTCACAAGAAGTAGAAAGGCATTTTGTAGGAAGCACGTTTTATGTTTTGCTTTCCATTCATACTGATAATGATGAATGTGTTAATCTCTTGTGCAGTACACAGAACAACTGAATTCCTACTGCAGGTGTTTCCAAAACACTGCATTTTGGTTTTGTTTCAAGTGGGTGCTGTGTATTTCAATAGTACAAAGGCATTTTGTAGGAAGTGGGTTTGATGTATTGGCTTCCGTTCATTCTTATCATGATGAATGTGTAAATCTCTTGTGTAGCACACAGAACAAATTAGGTAGTGTTGCATGCACTTTCAAATCACTGCGTTTTGGTTCTAGTTCAAAGGTGTACAGTATTTTTCACAAAAAGTAGAAAGGCATTTGGTAGGAATCGTGTTGTGTGCATTGGCTTTCATTCATTCTTATTAGGATGAATGTGTAAAACTGGTGTAGTACACAGAACAACTGAAATCCTACTGCAGGTGTTTTCAAAACACTGCATTTTGGTTCTGTTTCAACTGGCTGCTGTTTATTTCACAAGTATAAAGGCATTTTGAAGGAAGCAGGATTTATGTATTGGCTTCCATTCATTCTAACTATGATCATTGAGTAAATCTCTTGTGTACCACTCAAAACAACTGAATTCCTACTCCAGGTGTTTTCCAAACACAGCGTTTTGGCTCTATTTAAATGGGCACTGTGTTTTTAACAAGAAGCACAATGGCATTTTGTAAGAACTGGATGTTGTGTTTTGGCTTCCATTCATTTTTATTATGATAAATGTGTAAATCACTTGTGTAGCACACAGAACAGCTGAATCCCTGCTGCATGCACTCTCAAAACACTGCATTTTGGTTCTATTTCACCTGTGTGCTGGGTATTTCACAAGAAGTTTTAAATCATTTGGTAGGAAGCGGGATTTCTGATTGGCTTCCTTTCATTCTTATCATGATGAATGTGTAAATCACTTCTGTAGCAGAGTGAATTACTGAATTCGTGCTGCATGCACTTTCAAAACACTGCATTTTTTTCTATTTCAATTGTGTGCTGGGCATTTGACAAGATATTTTAAAGCATTTTGTGGGAAACAAGTTTTATGATTGGCTTCCATTCATTCTTAATAGGATGAATGTGTAAATCACTAATGTAGCAGAGAGAATTACTGAATTCCTGCTGCATGCACTTTCCAAACACTGCATTTAGTTCTATTTCAAGGGTGTGCTGTGTATTTCACGAGAAGTAGAAAGGCATCTTGTAGGAAGCATGTTTTACTTTTTAAATGCATAGGAATTCAGCAGTTCTGTATGCTAAACAACAGATATACACATTCATCATAAGAATGAATGAAAGCCAATCAGAAATCCAGCTTCCTACCAAATGATTTAAAACTTCTTGTAAAATACCCAGCACACAGGTGAAACAGAACCAAAATGCAGTGTTTGGAAAATGCATGCAGCAGGAATCCAGCAGTTCTGTGTGCTACACAAGAGATTTACACATTCATCATAAGAATTAATGGAAGCCAGTACATAAAACTCACTTCCTACAAAATGCCTTTGTACATTTGAAATACACAGTGCCCACTTGAAGTAAAAACAAAACACTGTGTTTGGAAATCACCTGCAGTAGGAATTCAGTTGTTCTGAGTGCTACACAAGAGATTTACTCAATGATCAGAGTTAGAATGAATGGAAGCCAATACATAAATCCCCCTTCCTACAAAATGCCTTTATACTTGTTGTGAAATACATAGCAGCCACTTGAAACAGAACCAAAACACAGTGTTTTAAAAACACCTGCAGTAGGAATTCAGTTGTTCTGTGTACTGTACAAGAGATTCACACATTCATCATGATCAGAATGAATGGAAGCCAAAACATAAATCAGGCTTATTACAAAATGCCTTTCTACTTCTTGTGAAATACAGAGAACACCCTTGAAATAGAATAAAAATGCAGTGTTTTGCACACTCATGCAGTAAGAATTCAATTGTTGTGTGTTACACAAGACATTTACACATTCATCACAGTCAGAATGAAAGGAAGCCAAGATAAAAAATCATTTGCAAACAAATGCATTAATACTTCCTGTGAAATACACAGCAAACATTGCAACAGAATCAAAATGCAATGTTTGGAAAACTCATGCAGTAGGTATTCAGTTGCTCTGTGTGCTACACAAGAGATTGACACTTTCATTAGAGTAAAAAGAATGGAAGCTAATACATAAAACCCGCTTCCTACACAATGCCTTTATATTTCTTGTGAAATACACAGCACACACATGAAATAGAACTAAAATGCAGTTTTTTGAAAGCACATGTGGTAGGAATTCAGTTGTTCTGTGTGCTACACCAGTTTTACCCATTCATCCTAATAAGAATCAATGGAAGCCAATGCACACAACACGCTTCCTACAAAATGGCTTAGTACTTTTTTTGAAAAATACTGTACACCTTTGAAATAGAACCAAAACGGAGTGATTTGAAATTG